>JAWMAG010000013.1:23887500-23932500 GCA_037013455.1 Ceratitis rosa | reverse complement strand
GGAATGTTCACTTTTTAGTTCTCAGTGCGGTGTTCTGGCCAGCTTATAGCGTATTCAACTGTGTTTCGTCAGTTATCGGCGTCCAGATCGGTACAACATAGTTAACGACCGGAAAGCTATTTGCCTTGTAAGTTCCGAGCACTGTTTTTTTGTCAATGTCATACAGTGCAGAAGTGGGAAAGGCCGACAGTTCACTTCGTACAGATACTATCAATATCCTGGCGATTGACAGTCTATGTGAGCTGCAGTGACTGGTAGTGGTATGGGCCTAACTAAGTTTGGGATCCCACCAGACAGTCTTACCTAGTTTTAAACTACGATAGGGTATCCACTGTGACTGGGTTTAAGGAAATCAACGAAAATAAACATCAACTTAACTTTAAACCTCACAGAACGAGAGCTCTCTCTCCTTAAAACTACTCCTCTTATCGGCAAACAGTTGCCGCTGAAGCTACGCGCAGTTGCTCATAGTTTTCGCACGTTTTCATTTCTTCGCTTGGTTTTAAATTCCCAGTTTTAAGACCTCCAACTAACGGCACATCATTAATTTTGTAAACTAAAAAAAATTAATTAGCATACTTTTAGGCTTCACTTCAATGCAAGGCCGCACCCACCCGCGTATAAATTGCTAATGAAAACTAAAAGCATGCACGACGCACACACACACATACATACACCAACAAAGCATCAAAGGAGTAACACGTCAGCGTAAACTGCGCAACGTTAGCACGAACTTGATGAGGCCACATACAGCAGAGATGAGATGAGTTGGAGATGCGCATCTAACATTAAAAAAAAAGCGTTGAATCTGCAACAAATATTTGACACCAAGCGAAGGTGACAGCATACAAAGACATGCATGTATGTATACGTGTGTATGTGTGTGGGGTCTAATAGCATACACCATTGGCATAACTAATTTTTAGCAGAGCCACCCTGCTGGAGATGAGCCACGTTCACGGCGGCTTTGATAGTTGCTGCCTTTTAATTTGTGCATTGTTGCTATTTTTGTTGTTTCTTTTTTATATGGGTATTTTGTTTCACCTTGACATCTCATACTTAATTTATAAACATTAGCAGCTTTTGAAAAATTCAGTTGTCACAGCGATGAGGCGCAGAGATGAGGCACTGTGTGAGTGTGTGCGCCAGCTACCCTTAATCCTTCGTTATTTTGCAAAGTTTGTGCTTAAAGTTTTCACTTTGACAAGCGCTTTTGATGATATCTGATGTGCTGGTGGTGCTGAGGCTGAGACTGAGACTGAGGCTGAGACTGAGACTGAGCACAGCGCGTCGTTCTTGTTGCCGGATGTGTGCACAAACAATTTGTCTATTTTATTTCGAGGCTTACATACTGAGCGCTCAAATCATTTGCCTTTAAGAGTTTAAAATGCAAAATAACAGCGCTGAGAGAGAGGGAGAGAGAGAGAGAGAGAGAGAGGGAGCGAGAGAGAGATAGCTAGGATGTGTTACGTATGATGTGTGTAATGAAGGAACTTTGCCAGCAGTCTACTGTGCATGCTATAAACCTGGCACCAAAGCGTCTCACATAACCACGCTGTAAGAGTCTCTGAGTCTCTGCTTGCTCTTGTATGTGCCGCAGCTACGTCGGTTATCAGTCTCACACATCCGGTTCGACATACACTTTCATGAAGTCTACTCCACCTCGCTTAAAACACCATGCTCCAACACCTTACTCTCATCTCACCACACACCCATCCATGTGTAGAATATAATTTTCAAGTGAATCTTCCGAGAAGCTTTAATGCCATGTAAATGGAATCACGTACACTAATTATAACTCGCCTGCAATTGGATATACAAATTTATTATAACTTTTTTTTTTATGTTTGGCTAAAAACTAGGTTATGCGATGCTTTGACAACAACTTTCAATATTTAAATTTCAAAAATTTTCCTCACAACTTTTAGACACCCCCATTTTGGAGAAAACCTTTTTTTTTTTTGTTTGCATCGTAAAATTTTAATGAGGATCAGAGGTTGTTTGTTGCTGGTTGTCTATGAAGAAGAAATTATTTGAAGTTATGCGTAGTGAACGTGTCTAATTACGTCGTGAGGTGGCGTAGGATGGAGTGAGGGAGGGAGCGAGAGTGAGGGCGCAGTTAGCTTGTGCTGAATTAAGTTGAAAAGGGATTTTGCTACACTGGCGGGATTTTCAGTGGGACGCGTATGATTGCCGTTGAGTTGAATTGACTTAAATAATAAACCTGAAGATTAAACTTTTAAACTATAGACAAATCAGAAGCTTCCCGAAGGGCTAAAGCCAAAACTCAGGGACTGATGAATTCGTTAATGAATTAAGTTGAAGTTTGCCGGTTTTACTAGTAGATGTTGCTAGCAATATGTATAAATTTCTATGATTTGGCATGTATATAATTTTTTTCTATTGACATTAACCTACAAAAATACGCAAGTCACTTTCCGCCAAAATAATAGCGTCATATTTGTTTACCTCAGTGAATATGTCGAGTTTCGTTCCAAGTAAATCGCATTTGCGGCATTCGTTGCCTGGTACACGTGGTATTTTATTTCAATTTAAAACCAATTGTATATAATTTCTAGGACCCAAAGGTATCCTGTGAGCAAAACCAAAAAAAAAAAAAAATTGCGTTTTCCAAAATGCTAGAATGTGGCTATACACCTTAAGATAAAAATCGATCGTTTAGAAATGAGAGAGTAAACTTATTAAGTACCTGCGTTTAAGTGCTTGGCGAGCGTTCTTTGAGTAGGCTTAATAAACATAAAAGTACAAATTTTATTTATAAAACACTTCACTCTTAATAGGCGCACGTAGGCGACATAAATAGAAATAAAATCACACATACATGCTCCACAATGATATAAAATGTGTCTAAAAATAAAAGAAGAAAAAAATTAAACAAAAATTTAGTTTAAGGCTAACAGCCACAGCAACAAATCCATGCCTTTATATGAATTTATTTTAATATAAGCCGAAGCTGCGACACGCGATTACCCAGAGTAGGTGACAGTAAAATGAAACTAGAAAGAAGACAAAAATGCGGTAGGCACATAAAAATAATTTTATTAATTTAAATTTATTAAAATAATAAACATAAAAGGCTAGCGACAAGTGCACACACACACACACGCTCTAACAAATATCTTTCCACTCACATTCATACATATGTATTCATACATAAATACATTTACAACTCTCTAAAAAGCACTACACCTTGCTCGTATAACATAGCTCCTTGAAGGCGCCGCGTCGGTTGTTTCATTATCAGGCGGAAACGGAAATGGCAACAAACAGTAACCACAAAGTAGCGACCGCAAATGGAAAACGGCGCCTAAAGCGTTCACGTTGACGGTGAAATGCCACTTTGCGGTCGACAGTTAAGTCAATATGTATGCGCAGAGGTAAAAGTGGCATACAAATAATAAAAGAAACAATAAAAAGTAAGAAAATAAATTTAAAAAATGCAAAAGCATGATAAACTAAGTGGGTAAGTAAGTAAGTACGGAGCGTGTTACCTGGTAAATTTGATAGCGCGCTAAGTTAAGTTATAGCTAAAACACGCAGTTAGTTAGCAATTGTTGCTGTTGCCTGCCATTGCTGTTGGCGACCGCAGGTATACCAGGCGTCATAAAGCTTATCTTCACATTAGCACTTGCGCTTTATTTCACTCGACAGCCCAGCGCGAAGCGACACAAAACGTCACCGCACATCAAATTGTAGCACAAGTCTACAGATATATAGGTAAAATTAAGGGCTTAGATATATGTAAGTATGTATAAATTTAGACCATTTCACATAGAAATAGGGTTATCACAAATTTTATGCCGCTCTTACAAATTTAATACTTTTTTATCTAAACTGAGGTTATGTATGTATGTATGTATAATATATTTAAGCCCTTACGTGCTTATGCCCGATTCCATTTGCCCGTCTTGATTGTGACCATATTTCTATTTGCTCATTCCAGAGTATTTTAGTTGGAAGCTTTTTTACACCCCCGCATATACTCGTATGTGTGTTGTACCCAAAATAACTGCGCTTATTCCAACAACAGCTCTTTTTAATAATTAATGGACGTACTCGACTCTTATCAGTGCCTCTTTCAGTCGTCATAAAATGTTTTAGCGCTCCAACTGGTTAATTCTGCGTGCTTTTTGCCAAGCTTTAAGCTTATTAAGCCACTGCTCTAGGCTAATTGGTTTTTTTAATTACTATTTTAGGTGGAAATACTCTGAATGTCATAGAAATATTTTTATCTGCGATATACTTAGGCTGTATTATGAGATTTTTATGAATATATACTCTTTTGTCCTAAATGTATGCAATGTTTTTCAGTTGTTACGCTCAAAAAAAATAAATAAATAAATGAAAAACGTTGCCTACATCTAAGCGCAGCTTTTTACTGCAACATACAATCTAGCAAAGGTTCACACCATGACTTCAAGGTCTAAATTGACGAAATTTTAGCCAAATCAAAAATAGCGCGAAAGGCGCTTCGTGTTTCCGCAGTTTGCTGTCATCATATGAAGTCCGGTCATTCTTCAACCATTCTTTTCAACGGAGCGGAGATCTCCTTCTTCTTCTGCTTTCACTAGTTGTAGTATTTTAGAACATCTGAACAACTTGACCTAGCTAGCGTAAGCGGTGTATATCCCATTTACCATGGCCAATATCCAAACTTCAGAACCATAGAGTAGGAAGGGAATAGTAAGCAGTTTGTAGCAATTAGTTTCGATGCACCGCGTATGGACCTTATTTATCAATTGCCTACTCAGTATCTCTCTGAGTCGTAGCCACTATGAAGTAAGTAGATTTTCAGTGCGCCAATCCTCACTGTACTAGTTCTGGGGTACAAGTCGAGTAGAAGGCTGTTGGTGAGCGTTATTAACTGTTCCAAAATAATAGTCCGAGTCGATGTTAAGTCATGGCAGCGTACGCTCGCCTATCTATGAGGTTTGATTAGAAACACGTGGCAGTTAAAATTTAAATTAATAGGAAATATTTATTTATTTTTAAATTTTTGTTTTTTAACACAAAAATGCCAGGAAATGTCTCTACATACCTAAATACATAACTTTTATTCAAAAGCAAGCATCTTAATGCCCACAACTTTTTCCAATACAATAAAACAACAAAAAATATACAATTCTCCTCCCCTTTCATTCACTTTTTAAAAAAAAAAATATAGAATAAAATAAAAAAAGAAGAAAGCGAAACACCAAACAATTTGAGTGAAAAGTTTGCGCCATTAAAATTGAAGTTTAAGTTGACAGCCGCAATGGTGGCGCACTCTATAGTACGCCTGAAAGTATACTTCATTTGTTACTTAACAAATATATCTTATTTACCAATTCATGTACAACACGCTTGTTTACCCGAAAAAGAGCAAAAAAAAAACAAAAATAACAGAAACGGCAGGAAATACGTCTGCATATTAGTTATTCGTATGTGTGTATGTTTGTCTGTTTTTGAAAATTTTAGTGAGCGAAAAATGACCGTTTTTCAGCATTGCTGCGCGTAGCAAAGAGGTCGCTGGTTGGTAGGTCGGTGGCTTGGGTGTATTGATGTATAAAATGTTGGCTATAAATAACTTGAGTTTTTGGTTTTCTAATGAATGCCTGCGCTATTTGGCTGCCTGTTTGTGTTTTGGTTTTTGAGGGGTTGTAAAATCAAATGTTAAAAATTGCATTACAAAAAATACAAATGTTAAACTTTTCAACGGAGAACAAGTGAGGAAGCAAAAACCATCGCATTGTAGCGAGTTGCCTGTTGATGTTGCTGTGCATTTAGACAGGCGTTTTCATTTAACGTTTTATGCTGAAACAGCGAATTAAGGAGAGAAAGGGAGTGTTACTTTCTCTTGATGTATACCGTTAATTTGTGTGGTGGACTTAATGAGTATTTAGTACCTCATAAATTCATATTTAGTTGCAAGAAATATGTCTTATTAGCAAATGTCACTCAAAGTAAGTGACGGCCTATTTATTTTGTTGTTTTGAAGAAAATTTTGGTTAATCGAATGAGTACGGAAAATAATCACAATGAATTTTCATTTTTGCCTTCTTCTAGGCGAGGACGGGAAATTGGTCGTAGGATCCTTGTACAGTACTCTTGACTTCATTTTCTTAAACACAATTAGCTACAAATTATCATTTTTTTTATATATTTTATGTTATTTAATTTTCCTTATTCTATTTTATTTATTTCATTTTATAATGTTCTATTTTTTATATTATTGTACTTTATTTTATAATTAATTTGTTTTATTTTATTTCTTCTTTTTTATTTTTGTTTTAATTATTTTACTTTATTTTATTTTGTTTTATTTTATTTTATTTTGTTTTATTATATTTCTTCTTTTTTATTTGTATTTTAATTATTTTACTTTATTTTATTTTGTTTTATTTTGTTTTATTTTATTTTATTTTATTTTATTTTATTTTATTTTATTTTATTTTATTTTATTTTATTTTATTTTATTTTATTTTATTTTATTTTATTTTATTTTATTTTATTTTATTTTATTTTATTTTATTTTATTTTATTTTATTTTATTTTATTTTATTTTATTTTATTTTATTTTATTTTATTTTATTTTATTTTATTTTATTTTATTTTATTTTATTTTATTTTATTTTATTTTATTTTATTTTATTTTATTTTATTTTATTTTATTTTATTTTATTTTATTTTATTTTATTTTATTTTATTTTATTTTATTTTATTTTATTTTATTTTATTTTATTTTATTTTATTTTATTTTATTTTATTTTATTTCATTTTGTTTTTCTCAGTAAATACACATTAAGTTTTATATAGCCAAATTTTTTTATTAAAACGGAAAGTCTTACAACATTTGTTATTAACTTTTGCTTTACATTCTACATATAGAAGTCAAAAATATATTAAAATTGATGAAAGTGTTTCAAAAATAATTTTACAATCAAGTATTTTACCAAATAATTAGGAAACTTTCACAAATCCTTTGCTTATAAACTTTCGGCAATGTCCAAAATCCATGAGCGCAGCGAAGCTACATCAGCATAAACACCGGGGTAGCCCTCCTTAGCACAACCATTACCCCAGGATACAACACCGACCAGTTTGCCATCAGCAGCCAATGGACCGCCCGAGTCACCCTGACAAGCATCCTTCTTGGTTTCATAAGCGCACAACATTGTATCGAGAATACTTTTAGAGCCGTAATTGTATGTCTTAGAAGCACAATCCTTCCGGGATACAGTACTGACATCGACCTTTTGCAATGTAGTGGGCAATGTAGTGCACCAAAAGTAACATTTAACGCCCCAGCCGCTGACGACGGCTGTAGTACCAGTTGCCGGTGATTCTCTAGCCAATTCAATAAAGCGTATACTAGCTGATTCAGCTACCGCTTCGGCCAATTTCACAATAGCCACATCATTTTGTCTAGCAGTCTTATTGTAGCCGGGATGTGCGTAGTAGGCGCGTACATCAATCACTTTACCACCGCTATTGTGATTGGTCGATCCTGCACGTACTTGCAACTTAGCATACGAGCTCTTTTGCAGGCAATGTGCTGCAGTTAAAACGGTGTAGGCGTCGATGAGACTGCCACCGCAGAAGTGGCTACCACTGTTTTGTAGCGATATTTGGTAGGGATGTGCCTGAATGCTGGTGTCCTCACCATTGACAATACGTCCATTGAAGTCGTTGGTTAAAATTGTGCCATAGCCGAAGCTGAAGAGCGCAAAGATTACTACGAAACGAAACATGTTTGGAAGTAAGTTGACTGTGATTCCATTGAGATTTACACACGAGTTTATATAGTAGTAATCGAGCTTAACTTCCATAGGGTTTTGATAATGTTTTGATTTTATAATTTATGGTAGGTAAAATATCGCTAGAGATAATGAGTTGGAAAACCATTTTTTGTGCGGAACTTCCACACTTTTAGGTATTTTTTATTGGGTAATGGGATTATCTATATGCAATGAAAGCGATATGACAAAGATGGTATTATAAATACATGTTATTGTTTTGGGATATTCCGAAATGTGAAAATTAGAGCACTCCAACTTTATGGCATAAAATCTAGTATGTTCACTATTGACCAGATATTGGATATCTTGGAAAATCCCTTCAGAATGAGACGAAATAATTATACAACTAAAATTCTATGAAAAATTGATTTTTATTATTTTATATTACTTTATTTTATTTTCCTTTATTTTAATTTATTTTATTTTTTGTTATATTTTATTTTATTATATTTCATTTTATTTAATTTTTTTATTTTATTTTATTTTGCATTATATTATTTTATTTTATTTTATTTTATTTTATTTTATTTTATCTTATTCTATTTTATTTTATTTTCTTTTATTTTATTTTATTTTATTTTATTTTATATTATTTTATTTTATTTTATTTTTTTATTTTATTTTATTTTGTTTTTTTTTTTTTAATTTATTTTATTTTATCTTGTTTAATTTTATTTTATTTAATTGTTTTTATTTTATTTTATTTTATTTTATTTTGTTTTTTTTTTTAATTTATTTAATTTTTTTTATTTTATTTTATTTTATTTTATTTTATTTTATTTTATTTTATTTTATTTTATTTTATTTTATTTTATCTTATTTTATTTTATTTTTTTTTATTTTATTTTATTTTATTTTATTTTATCTTATTTTATTTTATTTTTTTTTATTTTATTTTATTTTATTTTATTTTATTTTATTTTATTTTATTTCATTTTATTTTATTTTATTTTATTTTATTTTATTTTATTTTATTTTATTTTATTTTATTTTATTTTATTTTATTTTATTTTATTTTATTTTATTTTCATTATTTTATTTTATTTTATTTTATATTTTTATTTTATTTTAATTTATTTTATTTTATTCTATTTTATTTCTTTTATTTATTTTTTGTTTTATTTTATTTTAATTTATTTTATTTGATTTTATTTTATTTTGTTTCATTTTTTAATTTTATTTTATTCTATTTTATTTTAGTTTAATATATTTGTTCCCTGAATTTTTATTTTATTTTATCTTGAATTTACAATAATAACTTAATTATGAAATGCAAATTATGGATTTTTTCATCTCCCCCCTCCACTCCTTCAATGCTGCCCCAAAAAGCTGTGTACGAAAATGTTGTATGTAAATCCTTTGCATACAACCATGACATTGGTGACTCCATCATAAGAGTAGCCAAACATGCCTAAATATAGTAAATCAAACTATGCGTGTGTATGTATGTGCGGTTTAGATAAGGTCTGGTCTGGTCTATCAAAAGAGCAGCTATTGGTAGCGTAGAAAGCCAAACGTTTTCTCTGCCTATCGATTGACTCACACGTAGATACCTAGAGCCTCGACGGCCGTATAAGTATGTGTATGGATGGGCGGGTGTGCATTACACATGATGTAAACGTGTTTGCTGTATAATTTTGTAAGAATATTGCATATCATGTTTGGATTGGCAACACGAATATTAGCACGAAACAACTTAATCCGTCTGACACGTGCTTCAATCAACAGTCGGAGTCGCAGTGGTAGCAGTGGAGCAAGTCCAAAGTGTCTGCCACACTGCGCTATACGAGATGTACTAGCGACGAGCAAAGCATGCGGTTTCAATGTGACTCAAGGTATAAAAAAAAAATCAAAATTGCCAAACCCTCTGCTCCAACATACTCCCATATCCCTTGTGTATTCCATGCATACGTGTATGTAAATATGTATGCGGTAAATCTTCTAACTCCACTCGCTCCCGCTCTTCTCATTGTCATGTTTATTTACAGCTGATTTTCCAATTATAGCTGCAGCTTTTCTAGCTTTGGCAGCTTTGCATTCAGCCAAACGCTCGTCATTCTGCGCTGCTTTACTGTTTTATTTCGTTCGCTGTCTTCCTGCTGCATTATCCTAACAGCGACCGACGGGCTTTTGCAGTTTATGTGTGTAGATATGTATATATGTATGTGTCCCCTCTCTATTGTCAACTCCCTTCATCTGCTTTTACATACTCCACTCCAGTTTCCGTCTGTTTTGACGCGTTGCTTTGGTTGCAGCAGTCCATTGCCCATTGTTCGTGTCACTTGATCTTCGCTATAAGTCCTTGACGACGTGACAATTGCGCTTGGTGACATGCTCGAGCTTTGGTGTGTATATTAGAAAAGTACAACAAAAACAACAACAGCAAGTGAATAAAAAATATTTGTTGGTTTTGTTGAATTTTGGTTTTTAAGAAAATACATTTTTATGGGTATTGATTTTATTTACGATTGTTGTGGTTAAGCTTAGTAAGCTCGCAGATGTTGATGAACTTTAAAACAAAGCGAATATATTTTTAAAGAAATTCTAGGAAACTCTGTGAGGGGTTTCTTTAAATAATAATATAAATTTTCTCACATCTCATAATTTTTTTTATCTGGAGGTGAGAGGAAACTTTCACTTACAGTTTGTGTGCAGGTTTTCTTTATCCTATGGTTTTGATTCTAGACGCTGGAAGGCTTGAAATACCTTTTTTCGACTACAAATTGTACCCGGCGTATGCCTCCAACATTTATTCCCATCCGTAAGTTCTATTACAAGCCAAAAAATGGCATCCTCGTTGTGCTTAGGATAGTTTAGTCACACCGAAACCCATTTTTACTCAACAGAAGAGGGAAAAATAGTTGGTTTGTTAGTTAGTTAAATGGGGAAGTTGATGACCTGATTGCGAGCAAACGATGGAGTACAATTATTCTAGTTTCCTATGCCCCAATTCAGCGCTTGTGAACAATTCGCTACTTTTTTTATTTTATTTATTTTAATATGCCCATAAATCTGGAGTTAAGAATGCCTTTAAGGTTAGAAGGTCTCAATGGGAGGAAGGGCGAGCACTCGCAAAAATAGTGTCTTATTGCTTCGTTCTATTCTCTTCACGCTCTGCAGGCTCCACCTCTTCAATGTTATGGAGGTGATAATTCAGGGCTAGTTGCCCGTTGAAATCACCTCCTAAACTATCTTTTTCTTTGTTCCAGTAATAGTTCAGGCTGCTATAAAATATTTTAGTGCTAGAGTTAAGGTTGAAATTTTTCCAAGACTATAATTATTCTTCTAGTAGACTGAATATAAAACGCTCTCCTCATTTTGAGCTCTGATTTCATTAGAGAATTCAGAGGAAATGCTGTGCTTTACGTTAAGTAAAATTGCCTAAAGTAAACCTTAGCATTTTGTACTGGAGAGCTTCAGCTCCAAAGGTTGCCCAAGAAACCCCCGCTCTCTCAACGATGAAACTCATTGAAAAGCCTACAAAAATTGGAGTGTTGAAGTAAATTCGAGGTAGACAATCAAGAGAATAGTGTCCAATACTACAAGTGTTTAGCCATAGACTTAGTCATCTAACATTTGATGAAACTTTTGATCTTCGGATCGATTATGAAGGGGTTTTTAGTTTTAGTGATAGAGAGCTAGATAGTTGAAAAGAGAGAAGGAGGCCTTGAAAGAGTAGGAAAGATAAAGAAAATGGGAGAAAGAAGGAGGGAGAAAGAAAGAGAAATACATTTTCATGACGCGAAGGGGACCAACTAGACTTGAGGGTACTACATTGCGAATATGCCTATTACGAGAGCAGAGTTCCAAGTTCGTATCATAAATTACAAAAGTTTACAGAACAAAATGTATTTTAATAGAAACATTACAACAATAATATTTATTAGAAAATATATTATACACCTGACCATAAGTAAAGGCTCATAAATATTTGCACACAATAAAAGTGGACCAACAGGTAGAATTGTAAACGCTACAAATAAAACTTAACAACCGTTAATTTTATTACAATAATAAAACAATTGAATAAAAGAACACTTTGTGGCAAATGAAATTAGCAACGAAGACAGAATCACAAACGACTATACGAGTAAATGGGTATGGTGAATAATAGGAGTGAGGGAGGAAAGTAGAGCCGGAATTATACAACTGTGCTTCGAGGTATAAATAAAATGAAGTTTAATAAATGCAACAGATGTATTTTCTTCGATTTATATGGAACTTAAGCTTATGAATTATTATTGTTATCAATATTTGTTATTTTTATAATTTTTATATTTTTTCTAATGAATTTTTCAAAAGTCAATGTTAGTAACCTATATTAATTTTACCTTATCCAAACGAAGCTAAATTGCTATTATTATATTATTGTAATGGATTTGCCCCAACTCTCCACATTCCAAACTCCAATAACTCACCTGCCCCTAACTTCATGCAGGGGTGAAACTAATAAAGCTGTAATGGCATGTTAGCCATTCTGGCCTATCTTTGTAATAATTTTTATAGCTTTCCACCTCACTCTACCATGCTCATACCTGCTGCCAAACCTTAATGAAGACTTATGTGCAAGTATATACCTATATATAAGATTCGGTGTAATAAAAAAATAAACTTCATTTTATAGACTTATCAAATTGATTTATGTTTATGGACCACAAACGAAATGCCGGCGAATGTAGTGTGGAAAATATGCCAGTAAATCGTTTATTGATTTGTGGTGCGGTATGCGGGTTTCTGTAGGGGGGCGTGTCTGTACGTGTGTATAAAAAGAAAGGCAGACAGAAGAGAGATTTTATAGAAATGACTGTAATTAATGGTAATTGGAAATGTAACTAATTATAAATGATTATTTAAAGAAAATTGTTGAAAGTGCTTGTGGATGAAATTATTTCATAAAAGTAATTTATTTTATTTTTTTATTATTATTTTATTTTGTTTTTTAATATTATCTTATTTTTTATTGTATTATTTTATTTTATATTATTTTATTTTATTATATTTTGTTTTCTTTCATTTTATTTTACTTTTTTATTTTATTTAATTTCATTTTACCTAATTAGTTTTACTTTAATTTACTATGTTTAATTTTATGATTTTATTTTATTTTATTTACTTTATTTAAATTTAATTTTAATTTTTATTTCATTATTTTTTATTTAACTTACTTTGGTTTAAATTAATTTAATTTACTTTAATTTAATTTAATTAATTTATCTATTTTATATTATTTTATTTTACTTTATTTAACTTCATTTTACTTCATTTTAGTTTTTCAATATATTTTATTGTACTTTATTTTATTCTATTTTGTTTTATTTTATTTTATTTCAGTTTATTATATTTTATTTCAATTTAATTTATTTATTTTCGTTTTATTTTATTTTGTTTATTTTATTTTATTTATTTTATTTTATTTTATTTTATTTCATTTTATTTTATTTTATTTTATTTTATTTTATTTTATTTTATTTTATTTTATTTTATTTTATTTTATTTTATTTTATTTTATTTTATTTTATTTTATTTTATTTTATTTTATTTTATTTTATTTTATTTTATTTTATTTTATTTTATTTTATTTTATTTTATTTTATTTTATTTTATTTTATTTTATTTTATTTTATTTTATTTTATTTTATTTTATTTTATTTTATTTTATTTTATTTTATTTTATTTTATTTTATTTTATTTTATTTTATTTTATTTTATTTTATTTTATTTTATTTTATTTTATTTTATTTTATTCCATTTTATTTTATTTTATTTTATTTAATTTATTTTATTTTATTTTTTTTTCAATTAAATTTAAGATAATTGAATTTCGTTTTATCATTTCTTCACTGTCCATTTATAAAGCTGATCGAAGCTTTAAGCTAAAATATTGTTTTGTTTTGTTTCTACCTTTGGCATAGTTTTCAAAGCACACATTTAAAGCATTATGAGAACAGCTTAAAGCTGTTAGTGGTCACTTGCACACATGCGATAAGAGCCTTGGTCCAAACATATACACACACACTCACACACCGACATAACAAACCTGCCACCAAACGACCATCAGCCTTAATTGCATTCCAGCGAAAGAGGAAGTGCGCCACAAAAGAACCATTGCACGCCGTTAACCTACCACTACTGGCACACTGCGCAAGTGTATATGTATGTATGTACCTTCTTGCATATTAGAGTACACCAAATTGAAGGCGCGAAATGCTGCAATTGCAATAAAACCACAAAACCAAAACGAAAAGAAAGCAGGAGGCTAGCGCACTCGCTTAGCCTCTCAACACGTCAGTACGTCAAATGCAACGAGTGAGTGTTACCATCATTTCAATTTGCCAGCGGCATATTGCCACTTTCCGTTTGCGCTACCGCCGTCGCTTTTGCTGCTGCTGCTGCTGTTCGCGCTGCTGCCGGAACGGAACTCTCATTTCCCGTTATGGCTTAGGAAAGCAGCAGCAGAAGCATTGCAAGCGCTGCTCATCGTCGTTGTCGCTTACTCTTTTTTTTTTCTTTGCGAGTTATTGTTCTTTAGCGACCGTTAGATGCCGTTAGCTTGATTGACGCTGTGGCTGATATGAGCACGAAGCAAGTGTTGAGCGCTAACGGACGTTTAGAAGGTTCTTCCGTTTATCGTTCATTTTCCATGGATATGATTTTTATGCTTGCTTTTTTTTTTGCCTTCGTAATTTACTTAATTGGTATAGAGTGTGAAATCTTGTGGGGGGCATTAAGGTATTTGCGGGCAAAGAGTTTGGAAATCACTTTAAATTAAGTGAAATGTCTTGATGTGGTGTGGAGTGAGAATAATATTTTCTGGTTGAAAATTTTATTTAATGCTTTTAGCGAAGGTTTGTTTGCCTCAAACTGCTAGAAAAGATCATGAGGAAAATGATTTAAAAACGAGGTAAACCTACTTTTGATGAAAAAAGAAATATATTTTTGAAGTCACGCTTTCAATGGGACACATTTTGCATGCCAACCAGTAAGTTATTTTGCATTCATACTTTGCCAGCTTTGCTAAGTTTCAATAAACATTTATCTTATGGAATTTCTAATTAAGAGCAACAATTTTGGGCCATTTTAAATGGACGTCTTTACAGATATCTCACATCTACAAAATTTATTGGTATTAAAGAATGCATATGTATGTAGTAGATGTATATGAACTTTGATACAGTATAATCTCAAGATATTGGAATTTATGCCATGCATACCTTGGCTTTGATAAGAAAGCAACAACAACATAACACCGTATAACACTAAAAGTCATCACATCATTTCAACCCATCACAACGACTTCGCAACAAACCGAGACCTAGAGGAAACTGTCACCTACACAAGTAGATGAGGTTGTAGTCCCCATTTTAGGTATGTGGAGCGACTCCCTCTCTTAATGTATAGAAGACTAGGCACTTAGAGGTGGCGATGAACCAAACCTCTCTGGGAAGATCGTGGTGACGTGCTGCTCTCCACTTTTATGAGTATAATCTTATTTAGAGCTAACAAGGGTCAACTCCCTCACTGAGAAGGTACTCTTAGGAGTACAAAAATGAACGTGTGCATTAAATACAAGAACATACTCGAATACTATTCATTTTTTACTGCATCCGGCATCCGGCGAGAAATCCCCAGCTGTAACCCGTAATTTGTTTTGCGCCTTTAACAACATCGTTGATTTGTTAAAAAAACTTTTCAAGAGACTGCTATACAGATAATCATGTTTCGTGTCTCCATGGCCATAAAGCAGGACATTCTGGTAGGTGTTGGTGCTCAAAAAAGATATCTTTGCTCACTGCATGCTTCTCGTTCGTCGGGACGTGAGCGATAAGTTAAGGAGTCTCGTTCAAATGCAAAATATTTATCTACCGGGCTGAACGATAATATCCAGCGTCGGAGTTTCATTCCTACCACAAAGTCGACACCAAATTTGTTCTCTTTTATTTGGTCTCTACATGTCAAAAGGAACCGAAGCAAAATTTAAAAAAAAATAAAAAAGATATAATTAGAAGGTTGATGGCATTGTTATGAGGGAAATGTCCCGTGCGACAGCAATTAAACCTGAATTAAGAAAGTATAAATAGTTTCTTGGAAGAATTATATATTTTTTTTTAAATCAATAATAAATAATCTAAAATTTAATACTTCACATATATAGCTAATTTTGAAAATTGTCCCGTGCGAATATCAGACAAAAATCAACCTTATCAGCGAAAGTTCATTATTTAAAGGTTTTACTTTATTTTACAAAAAAATCTCTGCAGCTCCTTTACGAAATCTCCACACAAACAATTATTAACTCAATATGGTCTCTATAAACTCATATGCTTGCCACCAACCGCCCACTTTACCATTTCCGTCTTCTCTGGGAAAAAAATTACATTTATGCGATTATCCTGAAATTTATGGCAAATATTTGTAATAATAGCTTTGGTAATATGTGATAATAATCAAAATGAACGCTTAGAAAATAAAAGAAGAGCACAAATAAAGTGACAGGATACTCTGAGTGACACAAACACATACACCCACAACATGTGGGCAGAAGACACATACACCTATGAGTGGCAGGATGTACTGTATTCAGATATATGTGTTGCCACTCAAAGATTTTCCCTCAAACTAATCCATAAAAATAACTGCTTTCCCTTATTGGATGCCACATTCAGGGCAGATTTTTGCCAAAAACATAATTTGCATATTTATGATACAATTTCTTTATATTTATAAAATGCGGTGCCTTTTTCTCTGCATTTTTTTCCTTTTTTAGATTTTTTTTTTTTTGGTTTTTTCTTTGTGTTTACACTTCGCCACTGGTTGACCGGAATTCGCAAGCAGCTTGAGTTGAGTTTGTCGGTCGTATGTACTGTATTTTTTTTTACTTCCCTTTGCGCCTATTTAAATAAGCTTTTACACATATTATCCTTTGCATAGAAAATCATAGAAAATGATATAAAAATAATGGCTTTTTAGCGGAATTTGAGTGTTTGTTGTGCGGCTCACGGTCCATAAGCTGCTATTAGGATGTGGTGTGTTAATAATTTTTTTTTTGGCATATTTGGGATGTCTTTCTGCGAATTTTTCTTTCTG
This sequence comes from Ceratitis rosa, assembly GCA_037013455.1. NCBI lineage: Eukaryota > Metazoa > Arthropoda > Insecta > Diptera > Tephritidae > Ceratitis > Ceratitis rosa. Next base: position 23,915,617 of record JAWMAG010000013.1, on the reverse strand, counting down.
CTTTTTTTTTTTTTTGTTTTTTTTTTTTTTTGGGTGGCGACAAATCGTATTTTAGGCTGTAAAGTAGGGACAGTGTAAACAATTTTTTTTTTTATAATCATCTTACGTGCGTTGATTTGACTATAATCATAAGTGGAGTTGAGCGCTTGGCATTTTTTTTTTATATTTTCCCCATTATTTATGAAATTTATATATTTTTAGTGCCAACGAAAGCAATTCTCTACAGAATATATTAATAAATAGGCGCACACGAGGGCAAATCTGTGCGGAAAATTGCCGCGTGTGTTACGGAGGAATTTTAGGTGCAGGCTTGTGGTAATTTGAGGCTTTTTTTCTTATTTTATTTTTACTTACAAAAAGGTTTTATTAAAAATTTGGCAAATATTTGCAATTTATAAGCCATATGTTTGGGGCATTTTATGACTAAATAAAATATAAATTAATTTTTGTTGCCTCTTATGTGAGGCTCATTAAGGCAGTGGCAGGTATTTTGGTGCTGGTGAAATATTTGAAAAATTCCAATAAATATTTGAGGCTTAATCTATGGCCATATGTGGAATTTTACAATTATTTTTAAATATATTTCTTAATAAAAAATAAGTTAAAAATAAATAAACATTATACTAAAATCGTAACAACCATTTTCAATTTAATTCAATTTTAGTCTGTCGCCTTCAATGCAGACCTCTTCTGCCAACGAATAAAACGTGTAGGCAGTTCGTCAAAATATTTTTTAAAAGAATTTTCTGGATATAAGCTTTAGTTCTCACTGAGTATTATCTCGTATGTCTTCTATCGATAGTACAAAATCATTGCGTTTAACCTCCGATGCTCTAAGGGCTCGAACTAACAGTTAAGGAACACACCGAGAAGGACTTATAATATCTGAAGAAGGACTTTTCAAAAGCAATGGGGATCCTGACAAAATCTTTAATAAATAGATGAGAAACAGAAAGGTTAGGGGAAAAATCTGCAGGAGCTGCAGGAATGACAGGGAGGAGGAGATTACTATGCGATTACCTTGCCCTAAGTAAGCAAGAGTAGAATTTTGCTCTTTGAATTCGCTTTCATTTATATCCCTTAGCGTGTATCAGTAGTGATTTTGGCTTTCTTTATGCCAGAATGTACTTTGAAGGCTTTACGTAGCCTGTCAAGGGGTGACTGCAATGGGACAAATTAATTTTCTATAATTTTGGGTGTTACTTGGACCAGGCCTCGAATGTCAGCCATTCCCCTACTGCCGCCAGGTATTTTTAAGAGAACTGCAATTTTTTTTTACATTTTATTTTATTTTAATTTTTTTTTTTTTTTTAAATTAAAATTGGGGTTGAAACCACTTTCTTGCAACTGCTCAACACATCAATAGCGCACTTGCATTTCCTAATTAACGCAGCTGTGCGTATATTTCAAGTGAATTTTACACAAAAAAAAAAAAAAAACAAAAAACAAAAAAAAAAAAATAAAAAAAAATGTTCAAGCATTTTATTAAAGAAAATAACCAAGATTGGTAGCAAGCTTTCAAGTGACATTAACACCCCACTTGGTCCGCCCCAATCACGTTGATGAAATATGGAAGACACGCTGCAATGCTTAGACTGCATACGAGTATTTCATTGCATATCCACAGGCTGCAACAGCAGAAGTATACACTTGTCAGCGCAGCGCAGCACTGCCCGGGGTATGTCCTAAAATCATGCGTGTTGCATTTCAATTTCTCTATTTTTTTGTCTTTAAAATCAACAAATCTTTACTTTTTTCACTTTTCAGCGACATTTCATGGGGGTGCCGGAGTCTTAAGACTGCATTCACACATGGATGTCACTCACACAAGGTACGCGTAGTTGATGAAATATTTATACTTTATATAAGATATATTTTTGCACCCTCTGTACATAAATAATGTAAATATATAATATATATATACGATGTTATATATGTATGTATATGTATTTGTGTATATATAAATTTATATATTTTTCTCTAGTGTTTACTGTATGCTTATGAAAAGTAAACCAAGCAAAGCGCCACATGTGGCATGTTGCATACATAAATTGATATGTATGTAGGGATGTGTGTATGTGTAAAGTAAAGCATACACAACTTGGCCATTCATTGTTTACTGTGCATGCACTTGCTGCATAAAGTGCGTAATATTGTTTTCAAACAAAGCAAAAAAGAAAAAAGAAAAGAACTGAAAAGCAACAACAATTGGGTACATACAAAAATGCAAAAAGACTGCAAAAGCAACGACACAGTAGCCCAATTCATTTAGGGTGGAAATGCAGTAAATGCAGCGGCAACAATGCCACACACACACACACACACACACACACATACTCAAATAAAAGCGCATTTGCACAATTGTCAATGTATTTTAACCCATGACTGGCTCAGTGCATACACATACACACTCACACATATGCACACACGTAATATTGCCATTGTACTCCTTTGGTTCTTTGTTTTCCCGTTTTTTCCCTCCATGCTTCTCCTGTGCAAATATCTGTTTGCCTTCGGGACACATTCACTTTTGTCATTGCGTGAAAGCATTTCTTTTTCCTTTTTGTTCATATTTTTCACAAATATTGACTTTTTATATATAAAATATGACCCATACCAATCGCAGTTATTCGTGGATTCTTCACTTTAATCAGTGAAATAAATTTATTCCATGGATCAGAGGCCACAGCTCAAAGTATCCTGCTTGGAGCAGCACTTTTATTACAGGTATCTCCTCTTCGTCAATAAAAAAGTATCTGGGTGATTATACCTATTTACAAAATAGGTGTCAGATCTTAAAGTGGGTCTTCCTATGAGGAAATAGATAGTTCAAAACCCGAAAAAAGGCCAGAGGTATCTCTCTATCGACCGCGCTCGACTGCATAACTGGAATTCTCACTGTGTTCATCGAGCTGATAGGAGCTTTATCATTCTAGGAGCATACAGAGGCGTCCCATTCGTTTCCTCTCCGATGAACACATATTGAGGGATACTCCTTCTCATTAAGCAACTAGCGATTCTCCTAAGAGCCAGTATGGCTACCGGAAGACAATAGTATACCGGGTAATGAGAAGTCGGACGAGTTTAGAAGAAAGAATATTTCCGATCCACTTTTGCTTCTATAAGAGAGTTGAAGTTGCCTGAAGGCTCATTAATTATTCCTCGCAGATGCTCATTCAAAATGAATAAATCTCATTCACATAAATGAAGAAGAAAGAGAAAGAATTATCAAAAATTATGGACACTCTTACAGAGAGTGGAGGGAAAGAGGCAGAGAGAAAGAGAAATAGAGAGAAAGAGAGTGAAAGAGAGAGGGAAAGAGAGAGAAAGAGAGAAAGAGAGAGAGAAAGAGAGAGACAGAGAGAGACAGAGAGAGAGAGAGAATGAGAGAGACAGAGAGAGAGAGAAAGATAGAGACAGAGAGAGAGAGAGAAAGATAGAGACAGAAAGGGAGAGAGAAAGAGAGAGAGAGAGAATGAGATACGGAGAGATACCAGAAGAGAGGAAGACAGTGAGAAAAATAGGGTCAAACGACTTTTGAAGTATTTGCATCTAAAACCTTCAGGTACTTCCTTTCTTAGTGCACTGTACTTTGTAGAAAGAGATTAAAGTCACTCGTTTGGTGGTCAAAGTGAGCGGATGCTTAGTAATCACTTAAACTTAACCTCAGTTCCTTAACCAGTGACCAAAGTCAGCCTTATACATAGTACCTCATCTCAGTTTAATCGCTGACATCATTAGCCGGATAACAGCTCAGGTTCTCTATCTCTTTTTAATTGTTACTGGCTCGAGTTGCGTGTGTGGTATAATGTATATAAATTGCCCTTATACAATTCATGGTTACCGATCCATATGTGGCCTGTGGTTTCGCTGTAATGTAGAGCAGAGAAAGATCTTGCTTCACTTGGGGTTGCTGTTTGGCACCGAACTATGTAAAGAATAAAGGACTAATGGGCTGTTCTTGACTCGACTATAATCTCGTAAGCGGCGCCAGTGAAAATTAAGAGGAATAACAAGTCTAACTCAGCGATATGTTCTAGTATAACTGGTAGTATGGGCTACGTTCCTCAATGATTTTGATAATTTCTCGTCAAAAAAGAAAGCAACTATGGTACCGATACTTTATAGTCACGCAAATTAGTTCTAGAAAAAAGTTGAAATAATTTACTTTAATGTCAGCGACATTCTGCTGACCCACACTCCTCCACCTCACAGCGATATATGAGCACACGCACTTAGAATTTTATCTAAAATAATTGCGCTCATAAAAACTTGTGAAAAGTGCACTAAAACCATTAGCCATATCACTTAAATGTTTTTTTTTATTTTTTTTATTTTTTTTTTTGCTTTTTCCGAGTTTTTGTTTTTTTTTTAGGTGACGCCATAAAAAACTTGAAATAAATTTACTAGTATAAAGAGGAAAGAAAGTACTTGAGTATGTATAAAATCAATTTTCATTTCATTGCTCACTTTGTCGCAATGTCGCACACGTTGACATGCATACTCTTACACACACACACACATACACACACTCACAAACATTGCTGAAGTGTGTTAGTTGGTCGTCGGCTCGCAAAATTATTATCACCTTAGTTGGTCAGACCATTCAGACATTCATTCCTTCCTTCCTTCTTTCCTTCCTTCATTGCATGATGCCATGCATACTCGTACATATGCATGCATATATGTGCGTATGTATGTATATTAAAATGATTGGACATTAGGACAAGTGGATTTTCATGTTTTTCCATAACCACAGCCGCAACTTCATACTACTACTAACATTCAAACATATTTAACTACCGCTACTCAACACCGGCTGCCAGTCGAATCGGCTCTTTGGACCGCCACTCATTCGCACACGACCATATTTCATTAGTTTTTATGAGTTTTTCGGACATTGGTGAACGCTTTGAAATTACTTCATTCACGAAAGTGCAAAATATAACTTTTAGATTTGCTCTACTTGTGGGATACTTTTTTTTTTATATTTGAGTGCGTGTGTGTGTGTAACGCTCACACAGGTGCGACAGTTAACGCCATTGGCCTATCTAAATTTCTAGGCCACCACGGCGACAATTGCGTTAGGCTCACACACATCACAGCTGCTTGTTCGCTGCCTGGAAAGCTGAGCTGCTGAGTTGACGTGGAGACACGTAGAAAAGTTTTCATTTTTTATGGCACGAACGCGATTTTATGGAGAACTCTGGAAATTTTGTTGAGAAATGTTTTTGTGTGCTTTAAAGGAATTTAAGGTGAAAATAACAATTTTCTTCAACTAAACTCTCTAAATCTTGCGCGGTTTGAAGCGTGTTGGCCTTGGAGCAACAGCTACCTCTTTCTTGTAACAGTCAAGCTCTTTTTTTCATTCCATCTTTCCAGTAGTAAAAGTCTTCCTCTTTATCAGCGTCATCAGCATAGAGAGGCATAGTGTCCGCAGCTTTTTCGTCTACTCAATTGGAGTGGTTATAAAGTCAACTCATCGTATATTGCCATAGTTTTCAAACTTCGGATTTATATGTATAGAAAGATAGGCTAGGCATAGGACTTTTGAAGTGTGGACTTTACTCTACGATAAGAGAGATATTACTATTCGGAATTAGTCCATAGTCATAGTAAAATGTTAAAACCCATGGACTCATACTGCAATTGCTGTTTGAATTTCATCTCAGCCTAATGATGGAACGTATATTCTATCATCTAGTCTGCTGCCTTCGAGAGTCTAAACTAGCTCCAGTAATCGCATCATCTAAATCGTTCTGTAATAAAATAGTCACCAGGTTAAGTTAGGCAGAACTTGAGAAATCTCACATGTACAATACAGTATACATATTATTACCAGAAACAGTAAATATGCTCCACTTCCTGTTGCATCTCGAGTCTAAAGAACCTTACTGAGCACGATAGACCATAACTAGCAAAATGAGGTATTCGTTTTTGGGAGCATTGGATGCCAGCAATCCCAATCCTGATTCCTTCTTTTAGAACTCGTGAGATTTTTTTTCTACCTAAGAGCGTCGCTCCTACTCACCTCTATCCTTAAAATCTCTCATTTTTATGTTGAGTTTTTGCAGTTCCATCCTACAGCCTCGTATATCGAGTCAATCGCGAGCACTTTTCTGATACATAGCGATGACAGCGCTCCGCCAACCTATCAGACAGCCAGGTAGACTGATATAGTTCTACGTCATTGAATCAATATTTTTTCCAAAAACTATTACTCAGAATATTTTAAGAATTACTCTGAACAGGTGTGTTAGTTAATGCTAAAAACCAAAGGGCCAAACGGATTACTCATCACACTGGGAAACAAATTCTATTGCTTTAGTCTGCAAGTCAAATATTTCCAATTATGTAAATTACAATCATAAAAAAACCAAAAAAATGTTTATAACAAGGTACTTGAAGCGATTAGATTAGATAAACTAACGCAAGTAAATTGTTAAAACACAACCGCTAGTAAGCAGAACAAACCATTGATAAGCAACAACAAAAATAAAAATGTAAATAAACAAACTAAACAAAACTTGTCTTTGATATCGCTTTCAAGAGGTCATAAATAAAATATTGATAATATTTTTGTAGCAAAGCTATAAGCAATAGCAGTGAGAGAAGTTTAGTTTACCTGCCGAAAGAGTGTAGAGTGGAACACAGTTTTGTGGTTCTTAAGCGAAATTTATTGAAATTTTTAATAAATTAAAAAAAAAGAACACTGATTACAATCATCAGTTTTCACAATGCCACCACCGCCAGGACCACCACATCATCATCACGGACCACCGCATCACCACGGAGGACCACCACATCACCACGGAGGACCACCACATCATCACGGAGGACCACCGGGACCGCCACATCACCATCATGGACCACCACCTCATGGACCACCTTGTTGCTGTCCGCGCGTTATATGTTGTAATATTTTGTAGATAAATTTTAAAAAAGTATGAAATATTTTGTATCGTGTCATAGTAATAAACTGAAAAAAAAAATATTTTTTTTTGCCAAAAAAAATTAGGTGAAAATTTTTTAGAGATTATTAGAAGTGATGTTGAATGTGCATTTTTTGCAAAGTTAAAGCAAAATTACATAAAAGTCAGTATTCGAAAAAATGAGTAGCTCAGAAATAAACTATATAACTAGTTTACTCCTAAATGTATGCTACAAAAATGTAATAATCATACAAATTATTATTATAAATATGTTGCCTACATTTGTGTGTTGAAATATTGTCGATATATATTGTGGTTGCGCCTAAGATACAATGTTTGAAAAAAATTTGATATATTATTTGTAATAAAATAAATTTTTAATTATTTAAGGAAAATAAAATATTAATATTTGAAATTTCTTTTAAGGTGTGTTTAATTCCATTATAGTGTGTTAATATGAAATACTTAGAATTATTTTCGAGACGAAATATTAATTTTAAAAACATTAGATTAATAAAAAAAAAAGGTTACATTTGAAACAATTTGCATATATTTTTTGGTAATATTTAATTTTTGAAGCTGTCTTAATCATTAAAATGTGAGTGAAATATCTACCAAAAAATCATATTTAGAAAAGTTAATATTTGAAATTACAACAACAAATCTTTATAATATTTTCTTACACACATATTTTTCTTTAAATATTTTTTTTCAATGAAAAACAATTTGAATACCAATTTTTCAGCTCAGAAATATTTAAACGCTTTAAGAAAAGGGCAGTTATTTAAATTTTTAAGCTGTTTAAGTAATAAGGGGAAACAAAGAAACAAATTTTAAAACTCTTAATTAAAACATTAATTTTTTATAGCAACTTCATGACAATTTTTTTTTTTTAATTTTCATTTACATATGTATATTTTTTTTTAAATATTTTACCTCTAAAATAAAATTAAATAATAAAATAATATAAAAAATAGAATAATTGAGAACTGAAAAAAAGAAGACGTTTTTGAACAACAAAATATTAATTTACTCTTCTAAAAAGGCTATTATAGTATTGCTATTTTAATATTTTTTTCATTAAAAAAAATCCAAAAATGTAATCGAAAAGATTCCTTACATTTTTTTTTTATTAAATAACCCACATTCAATATATTAATTCAAAAAAAAAAAAAAATACCCAAATTGCAATGAAAGATATTAAAATTTTACACGCTCTGTATACTTGCATTTAACTTAACTAAACTAAATAATTATTATAAATAAAAAATTAAAAAATACAGAAAAAACGTTTCAAAACTTTTCAAACACAAACAATAAAGCTTTAAAAAACTTTGTTTCTCATTTTCGTTTTCTTGAAAAAAAAACTACTAAAAATTAAAAAAAAAACCAGTAAATTTTCCTAACTTTTCATAAATTTGGCGCATAAAATGTGGCTTTCCCTACATAAATTTAAAAAAGCTCCAAAATTTCAATGAAAATAAATTTAAATTTGTACGTTTTTTTACACCTTCTCATTAAAATAATTAATACAAATCCATATAAAAATCTCTTCGTCTCAAAATCCACTAACAATTTACGTAAAATAATTGGGCAACACACCCATTTGGCATTTGCGCCCTAAAATATGTGACAGCAAAGCACGAACAGCGTGTAAAGTGTTAGCAGCTTGGCAGCTTGGCATTATTTCTTGCCACATAGTACAGAATGTAACAGCTTAATTGTGGCAACAAGAGTGGCATATAATGCAAAACAAACAACATAAGAATAATGTCTAAAAGTAACAAAAAAAGAGACTATAAATAAATAAAATGAAAAATAAAATAAATTTACGCCACACACTTGAGGCACTTCAGCAAATCACATGGAAATCACTTGACTATTAAATGCGGATAATCCAACAAAAGTAAGATTTCACACGACAGTGAAAAATTCGCATAAATTTTGTGCCGAAAATTCATATATTTTACCTACAAAGTATGTACATATGTATATGCATGTAACCAAATAAACACACCTCTGTGAAGTACTAGTCACGGCATCACAGGTAAATGCGAAAAGCAAATAAATTTCATTGCATTAAAGTACTGGAGACTTTTATTTATTTATATGCGAGCTTAGGTGTGTTAAAAAATTCTTCTGTTTTGATTTTTTTTTTCCTTTTTTTTTCGAGTACTTTTAATATGTGAGTAAGCGGCATTTGACTCAACACGCAAACGTGTCAACTGGTCTGCGACGGACGACTCAACGCGGTCATAAATCTATGAAATAATAATACAAAAATTTTTTTACCACTTTTGTGAGTAATAAAGGGTGCGAGCAGCTGAAATGAGTGTTGGTTGTTTAGGTTTTAAAACGCTATAAAATAATTTGTTGCAATAAAAATTGAGAATTGAATAAAAATGTGCTGAAATTAATTGTTGAATGCGACACATTTTTTTTAAGTATTCTTTTTTTACACTAGAAATTGTTAATAATGTCAATAGTATTTTTTTCAGCTGCTCAGAGAAATTCTCTATAATATCAATATGCACATTTTTATTTTTCCACTAATCTTGCCTGCCATAAAATTACATATCAGTCGATATTTTAGCAACGCTTTAAAAATTTATGACGGAATATTCTATGCGGCGCGTAATTTTGTAGATAAAGATATTCGTATATAACATTGGAATGCGCAAATCACTCGAATAGTTTTAACTATAACGCGCAGTGATAGCTTTTAACTCGAAAAATAATTTATTATTTATTTATTTTTATATATTTGTTTTTTTTTTTAACTTACTACAAATCAAAATGCCAAACTGCGATCCAAACTGTGGACCAAATTGTTATCACCAGGATCCACTGTCCCCAAGGGAACCGAATGCACCACCACTGCACTACGGATCACCGCCGCGTGGACCACCAGCTTATGGACTAACTCCACACCACACTGTCCTCCACAGCCCTACACCGCAAGCTCCGCCAACTCATGGCTCATCCACAGCACATCATCAGCGAAATTAAAAATTAATACAAATATTTTATTTTTTAATTTAATATTTTATTGTTAAACGAAAGTATAAAAAAAAAAATTAAAAGGAAAATTGTAAAAATAGTATAAAAATTAATTATTGAAAAAATAAATACTAAAAAAAGAAATAAAAATTGTAAAAAAAAAAAATAAAAATAATAGGTTAATAAATAATAATAACAAATGAAGTGCCTGTTGTTTTTAACACTTAAATAGTTAATTAATTCTTTTGAAGTTGCATTACCTGCTAAAAATGTTGAGAAGCTCTGCACTAAATAATGCGGAAATCTAATTTTGTATTCTAAATATGTTTCAAAAAAAAACTATAACTAACTAATTTCAATCAGAGTGATTTTTATTATCTTTGTTTATTTCAAAAATAATTTTTTGTATTTAAATTTTTTAATTTTTTTATTTTAATTTTAATTTTTATTAGTCTTTTAATTAGATCTAATATTATTTATTTTTATTTTTATTTTTTTTCACATTTATTTCTTTTTCTTATTAATTTTTATTAGTTTTTTAATTTTTACTACACATTTTTTTTTTGTTTTAATAAAATAAAAAGAAAATATTTTTTATTACTATAATTTTTTAGATAAAGTTTTTGCTTCATATCGTCGTGTCTATGAATCATAGGTGTTATAAAATTACCTATGCTTCGAATTTTTATTTCACATATCCAAGGCTAAAGTGGAAAAACCTATGGAGTCATTAAAGATTAGATAAAATATTCATCAAGTACTATATAACTGAAGTTTTGCAATAACTTATGAACAGTTTAAATCTTAACTCTTGCTGTATGCTATTTCGTAGTAAATTACTATAAAAAATTTTCATACCAAAATGCCACACCACGGACCACAACCTCATGGACAACCTGCTCAAGGTCCAACTCCACAGGGGCCAGCCCAACATGGACCAGCCCACCAAGGAGCACCGCATCAAGGAGCCCCAAATCATGGTCCTAATCACCATGGACCAGCACACCACTAGCTGGAGAAATTAAATTAAAAAAAAATATTTATATGTATACTATATTAATAAAATGAAAATTGTATAATTTTAATTATTACAAAGAAAATATGTGTTATTATTCATACCGTAGCATTCTCTCCTTGAAGTTTGAGAAGCACTGCAATAACTAATGCCGAACTTGTACCGATCATCCCAAGTTTGACTAATTTTTAGTCATAATTTTTCTATATTTTTATGCCTTTATTATTTATTATTTATTTTTTATTATTTTTTTTAGATAAAATGTATTTCTTCATATTTATTCTACGAATATTAATCATAGCTGCCATAAAATTAGCAATGACTGTTATTTTTATCACCCATTGCAAGTGCTAAAGAGGAAAAACCCTATAGATTTGTGAAAAAAAACTTAGATAAGATATCCGTGAAGTACTATATATAACCGAAATTTGAATAAATTTCTAAACAGTCTAACTCCTAACTACAGCCGATAACTGTTAAACCGAAGAAAAGCTTTCTCGTAGTTTTTTTCTAAGAAATCTTAGATTACTATACAAATTTTGCTAACAAAATGCCACACCACGGACCACCTCCACATGGACCACCGGCACCACATCATCCTCATGAGGGGCCACCACATCACGGTCCACCACATCACGGACCACCGCATCAAGGGCCTCCTCATCACGGCCCTCCCCACCAAGGGCCGCCCCATCATGGGCCACCACACCATTAGTGGAGATAAAAATTAATAAAAGCGTTCATTTTATTGTTTCGAGAAATATATTAAATATTTTATAAATTATAACATTATGTAATAATAAAAAAATTAAAAATTTCAAAATTCTTAAAATAAAAAATTAAAAAAAGTAATTTAATAAAAGTCAATATTTATAAAAAGAAACAGCTTTTATTTTAATTGCTTATACTAGTCATATTAATATTGTGTATTTGTAGCTTAATTTTCTACTCATAGTTAGGAAAATAATGCGAAATTTATTTTGTTGTTGTATATCGATCGAATTGGTGATGCAATGCATTCCAAGAAAAACTACGACTGTGTTATTGTTAGTCATTCTTATTATTATTTATTACTGGTTTATTTTAATTTGTATTTTTTATATTTTTTACTTTCTTACCTATTTTTTTAATATTGTGATTACAGTTTTTTTTGTTTTTTTTTTAATTTTTTTTAAGTTTTTTTCTTCATAAATATATATGTATCGATTACATTAATCATAGATGTCATAAAATACTTTATCGCTAGAACTTTTATCACCACTTTTGACTAACTAAAGCGGAAAACCTTAAAGAGTCACTAAAAACACACACAGTAGAGGTAGATAAGATATCCATCAAGTGCTATATAACTTTTGTATAAAACATTTTATAAACAGTTGAAAATTAAACGTTCGTTGATACCCATTATTTCGGCAAAAGAACGCTTTACTCATACTATTTAAGTTAGTTTGTAGTAAATTACATTTATTTTTGATACAAAAATGCCACATCACCACGGACCACCGCCACCACATCATGGGCCACCACACCATGGACCACCACACCATGGGCCACCACACCATGGACCACCACACCATGGACCGCCACACCATGGACCTCCCCACCATGGTCCTCCTCATTTTGGACCACCACACCACGGACCACCACACCATGGACCACCACACCACGGACCACCGCACCATGGTCCTCCACACCACGGCCCACCACACCATTATTAGTGTTTATTGTTTTTATCAACGTGTGAGACAAATGAAGTGCTTGAATTATAATAAATATATATAGTATAAATAAACCAAGAAATACAGTAAAGGACTAACGAATTTAACAAAAAAATATATATGTGAAGTCATAGTTTAATGAAAGTTGTTTTTTTCTTATAAACAAGGCTACAAAATATATTTAATATTTATTTCTACATCGTCGAACTTCCGATTCCTTGAAACAATTACACATTCAACTAATTCTGAAAAAAAATATTATTTTAACTGCTCGTATTAGACATCAAAATATTTCTCTTCGCTTAACAAATTAAGTAGATTCACCGCACAAACAACTCTTACTCCTCTGTGTTCAAATTTGTGGTGAAATATTGCAATCTTTCGCTGTCTGTGGGTCGTCTAGACCACGCTGTATTTATTTTAGAGCGAAACACAATCTTGTTTACATTCAGCCATGATTAATGAAAAGTCAAACAAACTCAAAGAAATTGTAAACAAATTAATAATAAAATAAATCTACATTGAAAAATCGTGTAAAGAAATATTGAAAACAACCAAATTCAAGCAAAGGTAATGAATTTAAATATAGAAATTTATTACAGTGAAAAAAAGAGAAAAAATATAGTCACGATATATTCTACATTAGAACACTTGCAATTCTTGTAGTATTTTTGAGGTATTTGAATGCGAAGCAACTCCGGGTCTCAGAGCGAAGTTAATTTTTATGACGTGCCTTGAGCCGCAGAAGGATTTAAAAGAGCTATAACAACACGAAACATGAAACAGAAACACGAATTTACTATCAAATCACACAGTGCATGAAAAATTACTTAATAATAATACTAGATAATAAAATATTTAATAAAAAGAAATGTATAACAAAATATATTTATATAAAAAAACCAACAAAATATATTTACTTTTTATAAAAAAAACAATCAAATAGAAAATATTGCTACATTTAAAGCAAAGTTGTGATATAACTAAGAAAAAAATACCGAAAATATTTAAACAATTAAAAAAATGTTAAGAAAATGAAATAACAACAAAAATATTAAAAAAATGAAATAACAACAAAAATATTAAAAAAAAATTATAACAAAGATTAATTTTTTAAAATCAAAATAAATAATTTTTAGCAAAAATTTTTAAAAATTTAATTTAAAAATATCAATAAAAACCATAAATTGTTTGTTTTTGGTTAAAAATTTAATATAAAAAAATACAAAAATTATTTATTTATTTAAATATTTATTTGTAAAAAAATCTGTTAAAATGAAAAAAAAAATTATGTTAAAAAATTTTTAAAATATTCATAATTAATGATCTTTATCAAAAATATTTTATATTTTGAAATAAAGATATAAAACAATTAAAAAAGGTAATAAAAAGTAACAAAAATTCAAAAATGTATATAATATATTTAAATTCAACGAAAAGATAAAATAACAATAAAAACGGAAAATATTCGAAATACAAAAAATATCAAAAAAAATGAAATTTAATTAAATAGATATTATATTTAAATTATAATACAATAAAAAGCTATTAATAAAATTTTTTTTTCAAGCATAAATAAACCTTCCCAATTTCAGACCACCCAAATTGTACTCGCAAAACAAAATTTATTCGTAAATACCACTTAAGTTAGTAGTAAATACTTTGAGTGAAAACAACAATTGACGCAAACAGCTGTAAGCTTACGCAAACTGTTAACTGAGTGCAAAAAGTGCCTAACAACAGCGCCATTTCGAACACAAACGGCAAAAATTTGCAACTACGCTTCGAGGAGAAGAAGTCAAAAAACGAATAATAATACTCATGAGTAGTCTACTTTGAGTAGACTGAGTGAGTGAAAGAGCATATCTAACCGTAGCATAATAATAACTCAATGAAGTCTACACTGTTCTGAGTACGATTTTGGAGAGTCGATTTTTTAACACTCATTTGATATGTTGTTTGATTGAGTTATCGAATGTTGGTTAGTATTGCTAAAAGTTAATCAAATAAGAAATAAATGTAGGCAAGCAGTTGTTGTTAGTAGTAGTTGTGGAGTTATCAATTATAAGCTGGGGGTTTTAATGTTAAGAAACAACTAAATTTTCGCAGGCAGAATTATGATGCATTTTATTTAAATAAATCTACATATTTTTATTTTTTTTTTTAATTTTTAGCTTTTGAATTAATTCATTCGTTTACTTCCAAAATTTTTTTTTTGGTCCCAGCCTATGACAGCTTAAAAATTCAACACCTCAAAAAATACTTTAAAAATTCATATTGCCTTTTCGACCATTTTAATTTTTTTTTTTTAACTTTGAACGAGATGAGATCTTATCGAAATTCGTTGGGACATTTTTCCATTAAGGGGCATATTTGTATCAAAAACTTACTCGATACCAGAGTTTTTGAGGCAAAATAGCAGCAAATTATTAAGTTTTTATATTAGGCGATAATTCATCTGAAGCTCAGTTTATATAACTTATTTGACTAGGCTGAGCAGATACAAAAAGGGTTTTCTTAAATATGCCTTACGTTCATTGCGACTCGATAAACCAGTTTCTTCAAGAATTGGATTCCTTAATAAGAATCGAATGTTTTTGATTAATATAAAGTTTTAGGAAACAAAAAAATCAGCTTTTTCCTTTTATATTCGCTTATAATATTAGTAGTGTTACATAGACTTTAAAGTGGCAACATTGCACACGAAAATTTCAACAAAACTACCATACACGTATATTCATCTACATATCACTGACATTTTATAACAGCTGAAGCAATTTTTCCGAGCTCCCTCTCGAATTCGTGGTATGAGTGTTTATGGGGTTTTCCAAAAAACGGAGAAACCTATTTACAATATATTTTAAGCCTCTTCCAAACGAATGAGTTATTTTTAAGAGAAACTTTTCCCAGACCCTGTCGGGGGATGATAAAAATTAAAAAATTTTATTTTTTAAAATTTTTCAAATTAGTTTTCCGTACTTTTGGGTTTTGTTTTTTTGAATCATTAAACCAGCTCATGACACTTCTCATGTTAGCATGCCTTGCTAGCAGCTCATTTTTTATACTAAAAAGAAAATTGGCAACGCTACATACGAAAATTTCTTCATACCCACACTAGATAAATAACATTTTATTTTAGGAAAATACTTCAAGAAATCCTCCCCAAAGCCGTTCCCAACTCAAAAGAATCGAATTATAAAATATATTATATTTCTATAGTCCCCAATATGTATGCCTAAGTTCATAAAAACTCTCCCCTAGAACTACCACAAAACCCATATGAGCGTACTCATACATAGGTACATACATATCTACCTGTTCAACTCAATATGAAGCCTTAAGCCTGATATCTATAAGCAAACCATTGTTTTTGACTTGGATTAGGATAACGTTATGGTTTCGGCTTTGGCGTGATGGTAAATTGCAAAATTCAATAAACATAAATTTATGTAAAATAAACGAAAATTCTATATGAAAGAAAAATATTAGCGACCAAAGGTATGCATAGAGAGATTATGGTATGATTTTATGTGTGTGTGAGTATGTGTGTGATAACTAAACCATCAATGCTGCCAATGCGCATAACTATCTAGGTAAATATTATATATGTTTTTTATATATGTATGTACACATATGCATACGCACACAGATATACGTCCTAGCAAGCTCCTATGAATATTTTTTGGCACAACACACGTTTGCTGGGAATGTATGAAAGGATATTGATTGGTTGGGCAGTACCAAGACTATGTGGCGCTGCTGCTACGGCTCCAAGCCAATATTTATCACAAATAAATGCAATTCAATTGCTTTTTTTTCCTTTCATTATTTGCATTTTCCATTTCAAGCATAACTTCTTGAAAGCATAAATGCGTGTGTGTGGAGGATATGTACGTGTATGTGTACTTTAGCTTTATAGCGCAGAGATTTGCTTTGCCAAATATGAAAATAACAATCCTTTAATATCCTTCTTCTTATTTATTTTTATTGTATTGTATTTCACCTTTCTACTGGTATTTTTGTTTTTGTTATTCTCATGTTTTGCAGGTGCAAATCTGTTTTGTACGCTAGAGGCAAAGAAAGTATAATTTAATAGTTGCTACTATAAAAATGCAAAGTGAGGGTGTGCAGTGAGAGGAAAGTAAAAATGGAGTGTTGTTGTTGTAGCAAATATTTTTTATATATTTTTTTCTATTTTATTTCATACCAAGAAGTCTTATTTTCTTTGCTTGTGTTGCGGTGGTGCGTCTGGCGATTTGCATATTTTATTTTGTTGTTATTTTTAGACACGCAAATATCTATAATAGCTGACAATATTTGGGTGAATAAGACAATAAGTAGATGGTAGATAGAAAAAAGGTGTAAATAAATATAGATATTCCAATATTTAATATACATATATATTGTAGATACATATGAAGGAATAAGTATAAATTTGTTGAAAAGTTTAAGAAAATGTAAAAAAAACTCGAAGAGACGGCTAAAAATGAAATAAACTTGCAAGAAATACATGAAAAATTTAAAAACTAATAAAAACGCCTAAATGTAGGCAACATTTCACTTTTACAAGCGTGTGCAGCAGTTAAAAAATGATGTAAATAACGTTGCCTACAATTAGGCTATTTCAAAACACATTTTAGTAAAGTCTCATACCTTTTTGGTTGGCATTATATAAATTTTTCTAAGAAGCTACCGATTGTAAAAAGTTATACGTTATACTTAGATGAGAAAAACTCAACACAATCAGCTATTGATATGGGCAAGCACATCAAAGCACTAAATTGTCACTAAGAATACCATAAATTGTTTAAATGTGCACATAAATAAAAAGACAAGGCGTGTGTGGCGCGCAGTACATGACAGTTACGCTCTACATAAAAATTGTACGATATCTGCGTGCATTTTGAGCAGAACAATTGAATTTGTGGTAGACAATACTGTCGTATTTCGAAAGGGCAATCGAACTAAGATTCCGTTTAAAAATTAGTCACCAAACTCTGTAGTCAGTAAGACCATTTCCTACATTTCGTATTGCATATAAATTTATTTAAACTCTCAACAAAGTCCACCTCGCGGTGTAAGTGACATTTCTTTATTTACAACTATTTCCGTTACAAAAAAAAAAAATCCGCCTACAGCCTAGCCTTTACCAAGAACACAAAGTGGTCATGTGTCAATTGCGTCAATTTCGCTGACTGCCTGTGGGCACATACTCGTATGCAAGTACATTTGAGTACACTTACAAAGCAGACTATCACCATTTCCGACTGGCGTCAGGCATTTTCTCTATTTAATTTTCTATATTCAATTCATACACTGTTGGCTGATTAGAAATTCTGCAATTGAAAAGTCGTTCAGCAAACTACAAGTCTCTCCAGTTACTTCGTCAAGCAGGAAGTTTGCTTTGTTGCGTTGCCAACTTAACGGTATTTGTCATAGAATTCTGTCCTGCATAGGAGTATGTGTGCGCTGGCAAGTTCTTGAAGGAGTTCAGCCCGCACCTTGACCACATGCAGCGGTGGCTACGGCATGCAAGGACGCTTCATATAGCCGCAAGCTTTGCCAACGAAATTGAATTTAAAAGTTTTTGATTTAGAGGGTGGCTAGGAAAACTACATAAGTTTACATTCTTTTTTTTTCTTACTTTTCTAATTTCATTCATACTTTCTTTGTGCTTTTGGCTGTCAACGCGTCAGGCAGAAGTTTTGTTTGTTAGATATTGAAGGAACTTTGTTTGTTAGCGCATTTCTCATACCTTGCGCATGCTTGGAGGCAGTGGACTCTCTACTGTGAGATGAGTTGTACTATGAAGACAGTTCGTAGGCAAGTTTTTGTCACTAAGAAGGAGTATAGTATAGCATTGTGGCCTGAAAGATTAACCAAAAACAGAGTGTATAATATTTTTTTGTGAGATGAATTATTTTGATCCTAAATGTAGGCAATGATTTAGTATAGTTATACTTAATGGAAAATAAAAATAATGTTGCCTACAATTAGGATACCACTACTATATAGCACAGACGCACACCCGGTTTTTATACTTCTAACATAGTTTCAAAAAATATTTATATTATTTATAAATCTTAATTCAAGTATTAATTTGATATAAATTTGTCTATTTTACAAATTTCACTCTGCAGGTATATACTTTCAGTCACCAATTATACCATACAATCACATGTTTTGAACGTTTCACGAATTGATAATTTACCGAAACAATAAAAAAATTAATGATATCATAACAATAATATTAGTAAACAAATTATGACCCATTACGCAGCAAACAATGAGCAATTGCTTGTAAATTAAAAATATATGTATGTTTTTTGATTTAATTAAATTTAGCAAACAACATATTTGTTAAAACACTTTGTTAAATGAGAAAAATGTTTTTCCTCTTTTTTATTTACAATTTTTTGATAAACAAATTCTCAGTGAAAATTACCTAATATAAACGCTTAACAAAATGTTCCCAAATAAAAGTTTTAATGCATAATTTCATGCTCAATTTATGCCAAATATTTCCTGTATTTACTTTGTACCTCTTTGCTTGTAAACATATGTAATTCAAAAGCGAAATATTGTCAACATCATTAATCAATACGAAATAGGTACAGAAAAAAGTGAGATTGCTAACGAAATGCTACATTTCAGGAACAATTTATTCCATTAAAATACTAAATGATCTTTTTGCTAGAGTTTGGCACCCCTAAGGGAATATAATAAAAACTTGTATTTTTAAATTCAGAGTAAGGTGGCTGAAAATATAGAGGAAAACTGGTTTAGATGTAAAAAAATGTGATAGATGCATTTAAGGTTTGTGACTTTGATAATACAAAAAAAAACCGCCTCAATGTAGGCAACGTTTAAAAAATTCAGTGCTCAAGGACACATTACATTTTGTAAGAGAATAATGTGTTTAGTAAATTTAAATTGCTTAAATCGATCTATAAATTGCACTTTCTGAACTGAAAGGACTTTTAATTTAATATTGGTCTGATATTCCATTATATTTGCAATAGATGGTTTTAGTGATCTGTACCTCGCCGTCTATAAGTGCAATTGGATCAAGCTAGATGGCATTAGAAAGATATTGAAAATGTCTATAAAATACTGGAAACTGTCGAGTCATGCGCCCACCACTAGACATTGCAAAAAAAACTGTTTGGAACTGCTTGAAATACTGAATTTCCATCTACGAATCACTATGGAAACGTAAAAAAATCGAACTATTTCTGAAGCGGATGGTGACTGGTAATGAAAAGTGGATCATTTACAGCAATATGAAATGAAATCATTCGCCGGCGAGGAGCAATGAGCCATCACAAATGCGCTCCAAGCCAGGAATGACGGCCGGAAAGGTTTTGTTGTGTCCACCATGGGCTGTTTCTCGACTATTAAATCGGATCTGTACTGTCAGCACTTGAAACGGCAGAAGGAAGCAAACGCGTAGAAGCGCTCAGTTTTGGCCAACAGGAGGGGAATTATGTTTTAACAGGACACCGCTAGTCCTCCGAGATTTGAAGATTCTTATACATCCACCTTTTAGTCCGCATCTCGCACTAAGAATTTACCATCTGCTCCTGTCTAGGGCGAATGTTTTGCCTGGTGAAGAATTGGCCCCAAGCGAAGTTTCTGAAAATCGCTTGCCCCATGTTTTTTTCTATGGAAGAAGCATCAAGTATCAAAGCCTGATTGATATTGGATGAGTGCATAAGTTCGTGCCAGATTCCGCTGGATGCCGTACGAATCGTTTGAGAGTGGCGCTCGTGAAAGAAATATATACATATTATATATCGTTGGAAAGGTGACAGTCCGAACTGTAAATCAAGCATCACTTCATTTTGATTTGAGTTGCTTAGTGAAAAGACGCATGGAAGATGAACAACGAAAAAGATCATATGCGTCATATTATGTTATACGAATTCCGCAAAGGAAAAACAGTGGGCGCTGCAATTAAAGATATTCGCGAAGTTTATTTGGACCGTGCTCCAGCACTCCGCAGTTGAGTGAAAAGAACAAAGTGGACCGTATGTCAACAGCAATTTCTTTGCTTCGACGGATCAAAAACGAACCTTTTTTGGATCGGCTCGTGACTGGTGATGAAAAATGGGTCCTGTACAACAATTTTCAACGCAAAAGAACATGGAAACAGGCACACGAAGGGGCGGAACCGATGCCGAAAGGTGGATTGCATCCGATGAAGGGTACTGCTGTGCATTTGGTGGGATATCCGAGGCGTGATCTATTTTGAGCTCTTGCCAGCTGGAGAAACGATCACTGCCAAGAAGTATTGTCAGCAATTGGTCGAATTGAAGAAAGCAATTGATGAAAAACGTCCGATTTTGGCCAATCGGAAAGGAGTTCTTTTCCATCATGACAACGCCAGGCCACATGTTGAAAAACCGACCCTGGCCAAACTGAAGGAGATGAATTGGGAAATCATGCCGCATCCCCCATATTCACCCGACATTGCACCTTCTGATTATCATTTGTTTCGATCGCTGCAGAACAATTTGAATGGAAAAAAATTTAAAAATGTGGAAGACGTCAAAAACCACCTTGACACCTTTTTCAACGAGGAACCGCGCGATTTCTATGAATCAGGCATCCGTAAATTGGTTGAACGTTGGGAGTGGTTTGCCGAACATGATGGCGAATACATAATTGATTAATAAAAGCGCTTTCTTCAAAAAATTTCAATTTTAGTTTGCACTTGAAATCGGGCACGAACTTATGCACTCATATTTGGTGCATTCCAGATGCTGGAAACTCTATTTTAGGTCGTGAAAAACTCTAAAAATTATATTTTTTTTCATAACTAAATCAATTTGTTAGTTATTTTCGGCAACGTAGTAATATTTTGAATATTTTTAAAATGTTGGTACAATTATCTGTTTGATGGCTTGCGAATTCCGTATTCATATATCCATTCCGATTAAAATTAAAATTCGTATTTTACTTTCAAAATCAAATAGATTTTGAATTTATTATTATATATATCAAAAACACAAAAAGATTATTTTCTACAAATATTTTCGTATATAATCACAAAGAGAAACTTAGTTGCATTTAAATTTGGAGGGTAACATGTTCACCCAAATAGCATTTGTGCAATTCAAAGGCGGTGTCACAGTCATCAGCGCCCTTTACACCGTTGCACTTAGCTTGGATGGCCGTAATCTTTTCATCGCCAACAATTTTGCCCAACGAAGCCTGGACAGCTGCCTCATTGATTTTGCCATTTTCGACATAGCCCAATTTTCCTTGCATACACTTGGCGAAACACTTCACCTTACCATCGACTTGACTGTAATCACCTTTGCCAGCAGCGCGCACCGCTTCCTCTGCGGCGCCAGTCTCCTTGATACACTCACCGCCCAAAGCGTGAACCTTTTGCTTTTGCTCATCGGTCAATTTGAGAAGCTAGAATTATTTGAAAAATTTTATTTGATTAAAAAGGATATTGAGCAGTAAAATTTCAAAATTTTTCAGTTGTAAAATTTAGTTTCCGAAAATCACTTACCTCCTGTGCAGCAGCGGCGGCAACGAAGGCAAGTACAATAGCAACTGTGAAGAATTTCATTTTTGTTGATTTTTGAATTTTGTTATTTTTTACTGTTAAATTTAAGTTTTGCTTAGAAAACAAGTTCTGGTTCTCACTTGAGGTGTTGGCTGTGAACTGATTGTCAATTGGCAGGCGTATTGTCTTTTTATACACTAACTCAAGCCGACAGCTGTCCAATACTGCCATATGGCTAAATGATTTTGTTTATTATTATTTGTTTACTATTTTTTTGTTGCTATGGCTTTTTTCCCGTCCTGTGAATCTGGCTTTAATTTTTTGTTTTATTTTGGAACTTTATTCGCATTGACTTGGGGTAATTTGTATTTTTATTTTGTTTTCATTATATTTTTTGTTGTTGCTAAAACAGCTGTGATTGTGATGTGGTTGGCGTCAAAAAAGCCGGTAAATACATATATAAGTAAAGCGCTTATATTGACAAACGGTCACGTATGTACGAGTGCACATATAGAGTTTTACAATTTCGATTACATTAGTAATGCCCACAAATTTTTGTTTTCAGAAATATAAACACTGTTGAAATAAATTTAGAAAGAATAAATAATAAATTATAAAGAATAAATAATAAGTCATAAATAATAAATAATAAATATTAAATAATACATAATAAATAATAAATAATAAATAATAAATAATAAATAATAAATAATAAATAATAAATAATAAATAATAAATAATAAATAATAAATAATAAATAATAAGTAATAAATACTATATTTTTCAGAAGCGCCGAAGTTATTTTTTTCCTATATTATATAATTTAATTTCATTTTATTAAACCTTTGTTTTGTGATATGTTAATTTAATGTGATTTAATTTTATCTTAATTATATCATTTATTTTATTTTATTTTATTTTATTTTGATTTAGTTTATTTAAAATAATAATTTTTTTTTAATCTAATTTTTTTTTTAAATTTAATGTAATAAATTTTTCATCTTTTTGCATTAATTTATTTTATTTCATTTTATATTGTTTTAATATATTTATCTTTTTATTTCATTATAAATAATTTTGTTTTATTTTATTTAATATTATTGTTTTTTATCAGTTTAAAATGATTTTACTTTATGTATTTAATTTTACTCAATTTGAAGTAATTAATTTAAATTTGATTTTATTTCATTTTATTTTAGTTTATTTTGCTCTATTTTACTTTTTATTTTATTTCAATTTATTTAATTATATTTTATTTCATTATATTTTTAATTATTGCACTTTTTTCAATATAATTTTTTTTACTTTATTTTATTTTATTTATTTTACTTGCTGTTTATTTTCTTATTTTATTTTACTTTATTTTATTTTACTTTACTTATTGTTTATTTAATTTTAATTATTGTTTATTTTAATTTGCTTTGTTTTATGTTATTTTATTTTCTTTTCTTTAATTTTATTTTATTTGATGATATTTTATTTTATTTTATGCCATTTAAATATATTTTATTTCATTATATTTTTAATTATGATACTTTATTATATTTTATTTTTCTTATCTTGCTTATTGTTTATTTTTTTAATTTTATTTTACATTATTAAATTTTTGTTTTATTTTATTTTAGTTTACTATTGTTTAATTTATTTTATATTATTTTCCTTTTTTATTTTTATTTTTATTTTTAATTTAATTTATTTTATTTTAATCTACATTATTTAATTGTGTTTTATTTTATTTTAGTTTACTTATTGATTATTTTATTTTCTATTATTTTACTTTTTTTGGTTTTTATTTTTTATTTTATTTTGTTTCAATTTACTTTATTTTGTATTATTTTAATATATTTAACTTTTTATTTTTTTATTTTATATTGTATTTTTTGTATATTATATGATATCATTTTCTTTTATTTTATTTTATTTTATTTCATTTTACTTTACTTTATTTTACTAATTTATATTATTTCCCTTATATATTTTTGTTTTTAGCTATTTTACTCAGTTTAATTTGTTTAATTTTAATTATATTTTTACTTTATTTTAATTTACATTATTTTTATTTTGGTTTAACCTAGTTTATTTTACTTATTTCATTTCATTTTTTTTTTATTTTAGGTTTTAAGTTACATTATTACATTTTTTTTTTATTTTTTAGAATAATTTTTTTTTTTTCTATGTCTTTTTTGCTATAAAATTCGAAAACTATCAGTAATTTTCCATTAACAAATAATTCAATCTCTTATTTTTATGTTATTATGTTTTAAAGCGAAATCATGTATGTCGGTAATTGACAAAAATAAAAATATAAAATGTATTCAATATATAATTTCTTACTTTCTTACGTTATCCCTTGCTATGTAGCTTCTTTAATTCTTATTAGTTCTTAAGCAGTGTATTTTATTTATTTTATTTTTCTCTATGCCCATCAATAAAACTGCTGATACCGGCAAGCAATTAAACTAGAAAAAGTACAAACTCACCGTAGGCATTATTACAGGTTTTTTGCGATTTTTTCCACTCGCTGCGAGTACTTACATACAAAATTGAAATCAATCTTCTTGGCTTTACTTAATTGTTTTAATTTTTACTTTTTTTATTTATTTATTTCTTTTTTTTGGGTATACGATATTTTTTCTAACAACTGTTTTATTATAAGTACAAGCAAAGCTTATACTCAGAATTCACATTTTGTTTTCATTTCTTTTTCGTCTTTATATTTCTCCATTGTTTATTCAATTCTACCTGCGCTCAAAGCGTTAAAACATGGTCATCACAATGGGTTATAAGAAAAGACTTGAATCGTGTGCCACATACGTGTACGTACATAAGTTTGTGCGAGCGGGTATGTACTGAAGGCGAAGCGAGTTAGAAAGCAAAACTCAGATAAAGTTCAAAGTCTATTGGAAGAGAACAAAAAAAAAAAATAAAACATTTCTGATTTACATTGTATCAACGGTTATTTTCACAGCAATGTAATTAAAAAATTTGCATGATTAAACAGAAGCCAACTGATTTATTCAAATTTAATCAGTCTTGAAAACAATAAAAAACCATAGCGTAAATTAACTCGCATGCAACTTGAAAAAGAAAAATTGCAAAAAAAAAACAAAAATATTTTAGAAGGTGGCACACGTTGCAGCGGGTGTTGAACTTAACCATTGGCTTGTGGCATGCATTTTCACGCCATTAGTTTATCGTTAAGTTTTGCCAAAAGTCATCTTCTTGATATCGGCTTCCGTCTCTGGTTGCAACGGATATGAGGGAGGGGGAGTGTCAAATATGCAATCAGCTCATACACGTATGAGCACCTTTTTTTTTGTGGGGAACATTTAAGGTTAATGGAATAAATTTTTATAGATGATTTTCGCCCCTTAATATTGCATATTTAGTTGTCCCGTGCGACAGTTAAAAAGCAGCATCTAAAAAATTAAATTTAAAAAATGGCATAAGAGAGATTTTATGGCTGGGATTGCAGTCTCCTCAGGATGTTTAAGAGTCGAAACAATTTTCGCATTAATAATATCAATATTTCGTTTATGAATATTTTAAAAAATTATTGAAAAATATTCTGCGTCATCTTATTAACTATGAAGATTTAGGCGCCTTAAAATTTTTATGATTTTTTACTTATTCTTTTTTTCAACTGGTTTCTTTTTCCATTAAACATCAAATTTTGTACTAGCTATCTAACAAATTGAATTCTAACCGTTTTAGCGGTTTTTTATGCATAATTTTCAATTTTGTTCTATACAGCTCAAAAAAAATTTATATTCCTTAATAAAAAATCCAAAAAAAAAAAATAAGCTTTTAAATAGCTTGGTGTGACTAAATTCATATAGGTACAGCTATATAGTACATATGTAAATATTTATTACCTTTTGTTATTGTTCATTGCTCATTTATTGAACAATTAAATCATTATTTTATACAAAGCAGAAGCATTAAATTTGATAAACATCAGAGCTTTTTAGTGGTCATTAAAATAATTTCAAGTACATTGTGTTTACGTACACGTATATATGTACATATATATTTATATAAATCTACAAAATAGCCATATAGGTACACTCTCACATATGTGTGCACAATAGATGAATTTTTAAAATGCAAAATAAAACACATAAAGTCAGGCTTATAAAAATTAATTTGCCTACCGTTTGCTAATTAAATATGCAGATGAGTGACGATAAAGCGTTAAGTTGTTAAAAAAAGAGCAACCAAAAGCATCTTATTGTCATGGCTTGAACTAATAAGCGAACAAAAACCGCAAAGATTGATTTGAAATTAACACAATTTTAATTTTATTTTCTATTTTATTTTCTTTTATTTTATTTTATTTATTTATTATCTATTGTATAATCTTTCAGCCAAATTTGTGTCTCTTTTGACTGAACTTTGATCTTAGAAATAAAATAAAATAAATATACAGAAATAAATATCAGCAGAAATATATCTTAATATTTATGTACATATGTAAGCATTAATTTGTTTTGCTTTTTGGGGAAACCGGCAGAGACTCTTAAAACATGACACCCAATTAATGATTGTGTCTAAAGTCCACAGTGTTTGCATATATTTACAATTAATTGCTTTACTTTGAATGGAGACTTGTCTTTTTACACACATACATATATTATATTTACAGCAAGCATTAGAAATTAGTTAATTTTGAAAACTGCAAACTCATCTCAGTGATTAGTTATTCCAGTAATAATAATAAATATTCCTATTGCTTACAACGATAACTGCAACAATGCGTGGTTAACAAAAAAAAATTGTAGTTTCTTTTCAGCTTTTATTACTCAGAGAACCAATAAATAAATAGATAAATACAGAGAACTATGTACATAATATACAACTATCCATTTCGTGGTTCTCAGAGTACAGGCCTTACATGATTGAATGGTCTCGCTTCGTGCTTTAAGAGGACAATTATGGTGCACATAATCGTTCAACTACTCAAGCAATTGGTAAAATTTTAAAGAAATTTGCAAAGACTGGATTGGTTAGAGATATTGTAAGGACTGTGTATCATCAAAATACGGCGGTGAAGAACTGATCAGGCGCGTGCATCAACTTCTTTGCAAAATATGGTCGGATGAAAGCATGCTCTGCCCAATCCACAAAATAGGCGATCCCACAGTCTGCGCCAATTACCGTGGAATAAGCCTTCTTAATATCGCATATAAGGTAGAGGAACGTAAAATATGAAAACATTTCTGACTTATAAAAACATTTCAAAAGGATTATGCTTGGTTGTTGGAAAAAATAGGCAAAAATTAATTTAAGGCAAATTATTAAATGGAAAATTCACTTACTTCATTTTTTTATTTATTTATTTTATTTACTTACTTTAAATACTGTAAACGCTTATTGATTAATATGCATTGATTTTTATCTATGTAAAACTGAATGACGCATCATTTAAAACTTCTCATTATCGAAAGCGTTCGAACCTTACGAATAAACCTTTAAGGTCACACTTTGTCTAGACTGCATCATTAGCTGTTGGAAAATTTTTTATTTAGTAATAATAATTGCCATTTTAAATTGTTTTGCTAACATTAATCGATGATAAACAATGGTGCTTAACCCTTACGTGAAGTTCATGTAATTAGGCAGGTGGAAAAATAATATTATAAAATCAGCTGATTTGGTTTTAATGATGCTGAAAAAATCGTTATGAGGATGTAAATACATATATACAAATGTTAGCAATAAATTTAATTGATTCAATTTAGCTTTCGATTAAATTAATTATTTCACTAATTTTGTGCCTTTAAATGTACTACGTGATTGCAATAAAATTTTTACGAAAATTTTCTTCAAATATATACCTATAAGACACTATTGAAAATTGAAAAATTTGGCGACATTTATATATAAAAAGTGCAACTTTAGTGGCAAATTTAGTATAGACAAGTATTGT
>JAWMAG010000013.1:23775000-23882500 GCA_037013455.1 Ceratitis rosa | reverse complement strand
AAACGCATTTGCCACCTCTGGCTCATGTGAGAGCAAGCTTAGGCGAAAACGACGCAATTCAGCCATGGAGAGTTCGGTTTCCTTCATACACGAACGCAAAACGGCGGCGGTGATTGCAGGTCGTGTTTGCTGTTGTGTTTGACGATCGGTCAACAAAGGCTTTTGGTATTGTTCGTCCATTGTTAGAGACATGTTGACTGAGAACGTGATGGTACGTGTCTGTAAGTGGTTTCAATTAAAGCTCGGTAGTGTCTGAAGTTATTTTATTTTACTTACCTTTACATTTTGCACTGCAACGCTGAGCAATATGCAGAGAAGATTGATTGTGTAAAGCATAGAATTGTTTTTTTTTAAGTTTTCCCAGTCAGAAGTTTCAAATACATTTATAAGCTTCCCCCGGAAATAATTTAAAAAAATGTACGAGCTAACCTTCAGTTGGGAGCCTTTATATGAGTTGACATCTATCTATCTATCGATCTATTTTTAATAACAGAAATTTTAATGGAATTATAATTACTCTGAAATTAACTAAAATACTTATGGAATGGAAATTTCATGCTTGACTGAGAGCGAAAATTTATCTTTTTATTTTATCTGGCAAACAATGAAAGTTTTGGTTTAAATTCACCAAAAAAATTACGAAAACTCCGAAAATAATATTTTTTTTTGCTGGAAATCCTCGAAAAAACTCAAATAAGGCTTGGTAGATACAAAGCTTTTTGGTTTTACAAATGTTTACAAAAGCTTATGAAAGCATGACTTAATTCACGCCGGGAGCTTAAAGCTTACAAACCTTCCATATCTCAAAAAGCTCTACATTTTCAAATCGACTATCGCTCCAAAGTAAGGCACACTACGAACCCTTTGCCAGCACAAAATGGAAAGTTGTAAATACAAAATGCAGCAAAAATCAACCTTAGTGATCCACGCTATCCAATGGCCGCGGAAAAAAGAATTGTTACGAGTTCAAAACAAACAGGAATCAATAAATATGTAAAATAAGGAAAAATGAGCGGTCTTGTTGTACTAGTGAGATACAGAAAACTTGTTTGGAGTAGTGGCAAAAGAGACGCGATCGGCATTGGAAATTTCAATTAGCGACGCGCTTTTGCTGCATAGATTAAGTGGGTTAAAAGGATTGCATTATACCAACTGAGCAGCAAAACAAAAAATACTCTTTTTGATGAGTAAATCCTAAATATTTTATTTTTATAAAAAATTTAGGTTATTAAGCTTTTGGAAAGGTACTTACGTGTTACTGAGGTAGAAAGCTTGTTGTTACTTTTGATGAAAAATCGAATCGTTTTTTGTTAAACTTTCGCAAAAAGCTCTCATGAACTAAAAAATAAGCATAATTTGATTGCAATAGTTTTCACTAAAAGGTTGTATTGTTAAATGTTCTCGAAATTAAGCTTAATTATCGCTAATAATATAACATGAGCTTTTCATTTGATTAATTTAGAGATTATATACGTTAGATGACTTGAAAAATGTTTGCGTAAACTTTTAAAACAAAAAGCTTTTCTTTTATTAAATTTAAAATTAAGTTTTATTGTTATTTATTCATGAAATTGAGTTTAATTATAGCTAAAAAATACAGTTAGAGCTTTTTAGAGAGCTTTTTAAAAATTTTTTGCTACCTTGAAAGCTTTCTGCTAAACTTCTCTAAACAAAAAAAACTTATTTTGTTCTACTTTACAATTATTTTAAAAACTTTTAGGGTATTTGCTAAAATAATTTAGTCATATTTTTCCACAAAAAAAACATATTTCTTGAAACCGTTTGCGCAACATACATTTGGGCAAAGCTTTTAAAAGCTGTTATAATTATTTTTTGAATTACAAAAAAAATAATTAAAAACCTGACTTTAGCTAACATTAAAGCTTTCCATTTGCGCTTTTAAACACATAAAGCTTCCTATAGAGCTTTAAGCTTTATTTTAAGCTTAGTGAATGGTCATAACTAAAGCTGTTCATTTTGATGTTTTCGAAGAAAAGAAATTTTTGAATATATTTTGCTTTCAGAAAATATATCCAAAGCTCATGTAGGCTATAAGCTTGCTGATACTACACGTCGTGAGCAACCATACAGCAATCACTACTGCTTTCGCTCGTATTTCATTTGTTTACCAATACTTGTTTTCATTTTTACTGTTACTGTTACTGCTTTGCTTTGACTTACGCGGATTTGTTTACGTTTGCAGTTAAATTGCTAGCTAAAACAACAACAACAACAACAGGGTGGAGTAACTGCAACATCCCCAGCCAATCGTCACAACCATAGCCAGTCAATCCATGTTGGAGGCTAATACTTTAGCTTTAGCTTTCACTCAAGCACACCCACACCCACATACACACGCATACACCCACAAGTACACTTATGTAAGCGCATAAAGCCTTGTGCATTTTTAAGTGCGTTTTGATTGAGTTTTGTTGACATTTCGTTTCATTAATTGTTTGCTTTTCATTTTCGACGACATTACGTGGCATGCCATCGAGCGCCGTCCCTTTCGTTCACAGTTTGTGTGTTTTGGTGAGTGTGTGTGTGTTCGACTACTTTGCAATAAACATTTCGCTGTTGTAGCTTTTATTGCCAGTGATTTTTTGTTTCTTCTCTCCTTCTCATTTTTTTTTTCAAAAGCAGAAGTTTACAATTTCTTTGTTTTCTTTTCCCTCCCACTCCTTAAATTTTCTCTTTACCTTTACATGTCCTTCTTTGGCTTGGCGCAAGTGGCCCAGTGAGAGCTTTGGATTGTTGGCTATTGTTTGTTTGGAGTTTATTTTCGAGTTTATTGAGTGGAAACAAGCGTTTAATCGAATTTTTAATGAGCATGCAAAAGTTTATGAAAAATTTATGTCTATTTAAGCGTTGCCAACCACCTCCTTACGCTGTTGTTTTCTTTTTCGTTTTGTTGTTGTTGTAATTGCTGCTTTTTTTTAACCAAAATATGCTTCCTTTCTCATGAAGAATTTCATTTATTTGTAAATATTTGCTCAGTATTGAAGGGCAAATGAGTACTCTAAATCCCAAGTGATTTATTTTTGATTATTACACGAACCTCAAAGCATAGAAATACCAGAAACGGGAGGTGTAGAAGAAAAAAAATTTGATTTTCGATTACAAAAGGCCGTTTATAAATATTTAATTATATAATTAACTTTCAATAGTTGTTCCCAGCAATTAATATTTATAGAAAAAAAACTTTAATTGAGGGGAGGTAAGCCATCGGCTCCAGTCGCTTTGTTATTATCTAAGTATGAAATCGCTTTTCGAACTTCATCACAGTCGGATGATGGAACGTCTACAACATCATCATCGGTTGAGGTTTCGGGTTTCCAAACTGCGGACATTTTATTTTCACACTCGAAAAGTCTTTTCTCCATAAATTCAATATAATCCGAACGACAGTCAACCGATCTACTTTCATTTATATGGGAAATTCTTCAAATTATCGCTATTTTGCGTCCACGCAACGATGGAGGAGATGGACAAAATGACAGAAGAGGCTTTCGATGAGTACCAAGTATCTAAAGTTCCACAGTCGGAAAATTTAACCTTTATAAGGAAAATCGCCAAACAGACTAAGGCTGATCGACTTTACAGAGAGGTCCGTAGCATCAAGCATCAAACCATATGGTTCCACATCGGAAAGCTCGCAACCAAATCCATAAAGGCAGAGAAGACTCGTCTTCCACCTGACAAAAGATATGAGTATTGCAGAATGTTAATATTGGTTAAAGCAAGCGCATTTGCTTCTGTGGAGTCTCCTAAGCTTAAAGCAGATAGTTGTATTTGTTATTATTAATTGTCAAAAATCACCTCTTACCGTAAATTATTTAATTAAAAATATATTTTTTGACACAATATGCTTCCATTGGAAACACACCAGGCCATGAAGTGATACAGAGCTTTCAATAGTCATCAATTTACACTCACACATACGCATTTGCGCTATTTATCTTGGTAATTGCGGTATTTTCGCTCATCTTTGGCGGTCACAGTGGCTTTCATAGAAATTTATAATTGGCTACGTGTGTCAGTCAGGTGCAGATAGCCTCCGCAGGCTGTGTGCGCTACAAATCAATTAAATTAATTATATTTGATGGAAAGAAATCTTTGGCGATTTTTTGTTTCTTTTTTTGTTTTTTTTTTTTTGTTTTTTGTTTTGCAAACGAGTAACCAAAATTCAATTTAATTAATTGCCAAAACAAGACGAAGTGATTGAAAGGATACAAATAAATATACAAAAATAAATGGCAGCACCCGGTGCAAGTGACCGTAGAGGTGATTGCTGGGCGAGTAGAGCACTTCAAAGGAATTTGTTGCTTTGTTATATACTTTCTTTGCACTCTTCATAATATAAATATATGTGTGTATGCTCAGTAAATATTTATTTTGTTAACTGTTAACTCTAGCATAAATTTTTAAGTAACACGTTAAACCAATCAAACAAACATTTTAATTATAAAAGTATAGACAAACACCAGGGAAGTGAAGTGCGGTGCATCAAAGACCATTTACCACTACAGCAGCAAGTCTTACTCGTTTATATGTAGTTAATTTTAATAGACAGCGTCAAAACATACATACATACATACATACATTTCACTACTTTGAGTTGTGTTTGTTTGTGTCTGAGTGTTTGAGTCTTGGAATTGCTTACACGAGGATGAGCACGTCGCATCTAAATAAACATTATCTCAATTAACTCTTTCTACGAGTACAGCTTCTGATAAAACAGTGGCGGCGATGCATATATGTGTATAAGGTGTGTACCACGGAAAATGAGACTCTTTACAAAAAAAAAACAAAAAATTCTATGATAATCATTTAAAAAAAAATAAAAGTAAAATAATTTTGCTTCTATAAACACCTTAAAAAAATTTTTTTTGAAAGCTTTGAAAGCAAAATATAGTTTTCCTTTCATCAACATTTAATTTTATTTATTTTTTTTTCATATATACCTATATTTTTTAAGCAAGTTACTTTTGTGCAATCTCGCTCTCCGTGGGACTACACTTGTTTCGTAAAGTCTCATCATTTTTTTTTCTTTACTCTGTTTTTTACAAGTACTCATGAGCTCGTCCCGAGACCAGTTTTTACTATGATTTTTCCTTTCAAGTATCCACATTGCTTTACCAATTTGTTTTCGTGTGTGCGGGTGTGTGTGTATGTGCGTTTATGTGCGTGTGTGTACTCAGACAAATTAAAAACAAATAAGTAATGCTGTTGATTGGAAGAGGCAGAAGAAGAAGAAGAAGAAGGCGAAGAAATAAATCATAACGAAAACATACAATGAAAGCGTGGTTGGTAACGTGGGTGAGTGAGAGAAATACGAAGTTGTAAACAGTATTTCCCAGGTTTCGACCAGTTATCGAGTTTTGAAAAATCAGTTAGAGAATGAGCAAAAACATGAAGGTTTTTGGTACTTGCTTTCCAATAACCGCTCTTAATATGAAATACGCTTGAGAATTGGGTTGAGATTGAAAGTTCTTGGACGGTAACCAGTTAGGTAGGAGTGCGGACCTAGAGTCTTTAATGCAATATCGTAAGACTTTTGCGTTCCTACCCTCATGTTTCATCGTTATGTTTAAACCATTTGGTTTGGGTTATGAATAAGTCTAGATGATCTGCCAGCGAGCTCAAGGTCTTTCTACAATTGTTGGCGAAGCTGGAGCCTATCATTGGGTACAATAAGATCAGCAATGCCGTTGTCTGTTCGTGTATAAGGTTTATTTCTGTATCCTCTTATAGGTATTCAATAAAGCTCCACTAACCATTTCTATGTGTAGGGCTCTCGCTTGGGGAGAGGTAGATGCCAAACTCTTTGGAATATATCCCCAATCCGCAGATCATTTCGGGCCTATCGGTATCCTCATTCTCTAAGAAACCTACTCCTCTTTACGTATAGAGAATATGCTGACAAGAAAGCAATTATCGAACTCCAATCTCGGAAAGACATAGTCTGATTTATTTAAAGATGTAGTGAGGTTTAGGTATTCGCGTTCGATTTTGCTTCTACCTACCAAACTCCTTTTGAACAACGGGTTAATAAACATTGAAAGCTAACTAATTTCCTGTACATTTTAGCCGAAACTAGAATATTGATTCATTAAATGAAGTCCTGTGTCTTAAACGAAGTTATGGGTCCTAATAATGGGGAGTTTTGGGGCGTCAGCCCGAGCAAAAGGTGCGTGCTGAACTCAAATGGGGTATTCCTCATGTACGTTGTCAGCTCTTCTGACTCTGAAAAATTACCATGTGTACGGGGTTTGTTAGTTCCACTACCCTTGCAGTTTTTCCAACAAGCGGGATTTACACCTAGATCTGTTGCCTATCACCATCAGACAGTGTCGCGGTTTTACATCGGTTTTATGTCAAGGAAGGTCCTGGCTAGAAGGAGTAGGTACTCTGTTCTCTTCTTTTCGATCATTGAGAAGATCTGTCTAATTACATTTCATGTGATTTTATCCAGCTTTTTTCTATTGGTTCCGTTGGTGAAAGCTGATCTTAATAGACATTTTTCCGAGGAAAGTGTTATGCTCACGTGATGTACAAAGAATACGGTGCTTGGGATTCTAGCTAGCTTGTGGGTCTTACAAGTTCTTTTGTTTTCTATGAAGTTAATCTAATTATTACTAGAGCCCTTGACCTTTTGCTAACCACCTAGCTAAAGCGACCGCCATGAAAGGCACATATTGAATGTATAGAGGGTATTCCATACGTCAGATATCACCCAGCAAGCAGATAGTAGTCCCCATCTTCTAAAAATCATGTCGTCAGGATAAAAACTCCTTGTTGAAAAGCTGTCGGTGGGGCTCAGATCTCTAGTTCAACACGGGAATTCGTTATAAATCTCGGAGAAAGCACAAATGACTTAATTTTATGTGCAAAAAATCATTGATGAAAGTCAAAATCAATTCATAAAGACCCTTCCCCAAGAAACATAAAATAATTCTACACAGAAAATCTACTTTTCCAAGCGAAAAATGAAAATAAATTCCTTTTAGCCCACGAAGCGAAGCGAAACTTTTTACAACCCACCACAGACAATATGTATTGTTTTATTACCATTAAGACATCATATAAATATAAAATTAATAGCAATAAATTCATAATGTCAACTGTCAACAGGAAACACCAAACACACATACACATACAAACAAACAGTTTTTGCAAAATTTATGACACAACAGTTGAACTACAAGCGAAATCGCACAGGAGCACAGACGATGTGAGGTAACAATCGTATGCAACCATAGTAAATAAATAGTAATAATAATAATAATAACAACAACAATAAGTTAAAATAAGCACGACATTTACAAGGTTAATAAGCAGTAAAAAGTACTAGTACGACGTATGTATGGTAGGTATGTACGTGTGTTGTATGTAGCAGGTAGCAGCTAGCAGGTGGAAGGAGTCATAAGGACCAAGGGTATACATATAAGAATTGCACGAAAAGTATGAAAATCAAATAAAAAAGTTGGAAATTAACTCAAGTTTCGATGAGTTTATTACAAGCCATAAAATTATTTCATTGTTTTTCATAATGGCACATGGTTGATATACATCTATGAACACACACAGAAACACACACACACATTGTTATATTATCACATATATTTATTTATAAATATTTGCACATATTTCTGTAGTTTATTATTGTTGATTTGTGCGCTTTTTACGACTGTTTAATAATACTGCCGTCAAGCAGCAGACGCTCAGAGTGTATATATGTATTTGTGCTGCTGTTAAGATTGTGTGAGTAAGTAGGATAATAAATTGTTGATATTATGCGCGAATATTTTTTATCGATTTAAGGGGGTTTATATTTTTAAATTAGGCTGAAATTTCCTTTGATAAGTCTCCAGTAGTATTATGTTCAAAGGATTTCGCAGGCAACCCAGTCAGTATATTTTTTTTTAGCAATAAGTAAAAGGCAGACATAAACTTTTTCGTGTAAATATTATTATACAATATTTCAATTGTAAAAATGGTATGAAAATGCATATGACACGCGAAAAAGTATTTTATGTAGACGACGACAATTCGTTGACGTGTGATTACTCTAATCATAACGCGATATCAACAAGAAGAACAAGAATAATGGCATTAAAATACTATTTTTTCTGCAAAAAAAAATTAATATATATATGTATATATACTCAAATAAATAGTAACAAAAAGAAGGTAACAAAAAAAGTGTTGAAAGATAAAATTATACACACGCATAGGAGAAAGAATTATGGCAAGCAAAAAAATTACAAAAAAAAAATAAATTATGAAATAATGATGTCAGACATGTGAGCGAAATTTTGTACGTATGTATTTCAAAGAAGAAAGTGCGCAAATTCAAATATGATATCATATTATATTATATAATCTATATATTATTCTTCTTCATTGGCATGGGTGATTATAGCCGAGTCAACAATGTTGCGGGAGTGACAGTCCTTAGCCGGTTAAAAATATCTGGGTCGTTCCGATATAAAGACCCGATTGTCGCGGGAACTATTGGAATTTAGTCGCCTCTTACGACAGGTATCCTTGAACCCCTAACCCGTAGGGGTCGCGTAGCCGCTGTCTCTTCATTCGTTGAACTGTATCAATGTCTATATATTAGGTCTAGTTAAAAGCCATTCATAATTTTTGCATTAAATTGAAGGCTTTATGTATGTCAGAAACCATAACCTTTTGCTATTTTGATTGTAATGTCATTTTGCCTCTCTCATAGAATCCCTTGTCCATATTGGCAAAAACTTGGAGCAATCGATTTTCACATGCTTCTCTTGAAGCCAATTTTTCACCAGCAAAATCATTCGCTGTAAATTGGTAGTCACTTCGTGCGAGGTTCGTACTATAAGGTGGGTGCATAAGAACCTCCCAAACAAACTCTCGGAACTTCTAACGAATTACTTTCAATGTATGTGATCTGGCTTTTTCCATAAGAAACTCATAATTCCCCTCTTGTTGGTCAAAGCTAGGCATTTCTGGGCGATTTCTTCCTTCTGGCGTTCCAATTGCTAACAGTAAAGGTCTGCAATAAAAGTTTAGCCGTAGCGGAGCAACTCATAGTGGTTGATTCCTTGCCAATCCCACCAAATACACAATAAAATCATCCAGGCCGTCAACCCTGACTTGTAGACCGTTTGTGCTGGCTCATTGTCCTTCGATCACGATCATTTTTATTTGAGGTTACTGTAAGTGATCCACTTTCCATCACCAGTCATCATTCGCTTTAGAAATGAGTCGATTTTGTTACGATTCAGCAGCGCCCGAGCTTCTTTGTGTATCCAGACTATTTCAAGTGGTTTCAAACGGTTTTTTGTGCAGTATTTAGCTCCTTAGAAATCGAAAGAGCGCTCGCATGATGACCTGTCTCGACAATTTCCATTATTTTATCGTCATTTTTGGTAATTGGGCTTCCCATCGTGGATCATTTTTTATAACAAAATTACCGGAATGAAATCTACGAAACCGAAATTGTTTACTTCTTGACTTTTATGGTATCAGAACCATAAATACTATTCACATTATCTGTCGCCTACCATGCGTTGTCGCCTTTAACGAAGAAAATTTTTGGAAAATAACAATTTTTCTCTTTGCTGGTGCCCATCTTTGACATGCGCTCCAACAGTACTGAGTCAAGTGATCAACACTTCTCCCATTACCTTTTTAGTACTAAATATCATCCTTCTAATGCTAGTTGAACTCAGGCAGATACAGATACAGACCAGTATAGCCATCTATTGGAAAAATAATGGATTTTTTCTAGACCTAAAGGGCTACTCTTAGGAAAAATATGGCATTGCAGTGGTTCGTAATGCGTCATAGATACTAATGAGAGCTGTTTGTTTGATTATTTCCAACTCTTCAGAGTGACTTCTTGCTTACGAAAACACCGTAGAATAAGGTAGACTTGACTATAGTTATGTAGGTGTTTTACTCCTTACTCATTTCTTACTGAAAAGATATTACTTTCAATATTTATCTCCTTTGCTGTCTCCCTCCCTTAACCATCAATATCTTTGGGAAATTTTCTCCGACTCAGCATTTTACAATTTATGCCATAAATAAACCCACTCCACCCCCGAGTAATGTTTTCAAAGTTTCATAACTGTCGCACAGCCCCCCACCCTTTGTATTTTATTGTTTTTCCCATCACCATTGTCTCTCTCTCTCTCTCTTGTGTGATTTCTTTGCGCTTCGCGTGCAGAAAGTTTTATTTTATGTTATGATTATTATTATTTGTTATTTTATTGTTTCACATATATTGTTTGGTAAGTGTTAGTCTGCTAAACGTTTGGTTCATTTTTATACTCAGAGATTTTGTGTGAGGATATTATTTTTATTTCATATTTATTGGTTTGTATTTGTGTGTGTGTGTGTGTGGTATAGTGAATAAAAAGTAGTTTGTCCTTTACATTTGTTCCAATAAAGCTAATGTTGTGGAAAAATATTATTGTACATATATTTATATAACAGTTATTATCATAATCTTAGTTGTAAGTTTCTGCTGTAATTTAAGAACAGAAGAATGAGAATGTCTAGACAAAATTACACTTATAGTTGTAATGTATTTTCTACCAAATTTATTATTTTGAAAAATAAATTTTTTTTATATAAATCAATTGTGAAATTAAACCTCTGCTCGTTTTGGTAATTTTTGTTTTTTTTTTTTGAAAATAAGGCTAAGACCCAATTATCTGTATATAATTTCAATCGACTTCTTTTACGAGAACAATTTAAAAATATAGAATATATTATCCTCACCCTGAATTTCCTCGAAAAATTTGCATCGCAAAAAGTACAACAAAATTTGTTTATACTTCATAGTGAAAATAGGCAGCGTTGGTGAGAAAAAAGAGACAACTTCCAGAGCAACTTGAAGAGCGAACTGAAAATAGAAAACTTTAAATAAAAAAATTTTTTTTCACTTTAACGAATAGAAATTTGTCTCACCCAAAACCCAACAGAAATTTTTCTATATTTCACCACGAAAATTGGCAACGTTGCCTATAGAGAATAATTAATTTCAAGAGCGAAACAAAGCCCAAAGTGAGAACTGAATTCCTGAAATCGAAATAAAAACGTGTTATCTTCACTTTGGCAATCGTAAAATATTTAACACATAAAAAAAGTAATAGAAATGTGCCTACACTCTACAATGAAAATAGGCAATATTGCTTTTATTGTAGATATGAAATTATTGCGGTAGCAAAGTGTAGAAGTCACTGAACACGAAAAATCTGTAAATAAAGTTAAAAAGTTCGCCTTTGCTCTAATAATCATAGAAAAATTCGCCTTAAAAAGGAAAATATAAAATGAAAACTGGCAACGTTGCTGCGAAGAAAGACATTACTTCTTTGTTCGGATTTAAAAACTGAAATGCTTAAGTTTAAATGAATAAAATAAAAGAGTTATCTTCGCTTTGACAAACATAGAGCAAATAACATCAAACAAATAAGCAACAAAAATATGCCTACATCACAATGAAAATAGGCAACATTGCTGCCAAAAATGAAATGATTTCATGAGAAAATTGAAAAGTGAGCTGAAGAAACTTGAAACTTAAGAATATTATCGTCGCTTTTACAATCATAGAGGACTTTATCTCCCAAAAAAATGAAAATTGGCAACGTTGTTGTGAGAAAAGATATAATTTCGAGGGCAAACTGCAAAGTGTATGGGATAAATTTTGTTGGGCATATTTCTAGTTCAGTAAGTATACATCAAAATTAATGAAAAAATTATACAATTTTAATAAATTTCATTCCCTCTAATTCTTTTCTGACACCAACTGCTACCCAGCATAGTAATCAACTCACAAATCACCAAATCATTACCAAATGTTAACAAATAATTAACTAAGAATATGCCAGCCAATCATAATTAACTCATAATCTACTACGCTTTCATAACAAAAATGGTAATTAAAGAAAGGTGGAGTAAAGTGAACTGAAGGATAATGCGAAAAATATAGAAAATCCACCCACAGAAAGCAGAGAGGATATCCTTTACCAATTTCCGCTGGTGCTAAGCCCTTTTTGGAATGAAAAATCATTTGAAATTCAATTGGGCTTATCCCGTGTAACACCTGAGAAATTAATTAGAAGCTACTCATTAATACATAGATGATGTAAATTGAAAGCGGAAATAAATGAGAGGATAAAGAAGTTAAAGTAATGCATAGTAGCCAAAAATGCTTGGGCAGAGCGTACAAAGGATGAAAGGTGTGAGTGTGGTGAAAGGCAAATGGTATTAATATTTGGTTGTCAAAGGAAAGCTTTTGCGATGAAGTTAATTAATGTAGAGTATTACTGGCGTTACAGTAGATAATATAAGGAAAGTAATAAAATAATAAAAAATAGAAAAATATAATAGAAGTATACTTTTTAACTTATTTTTATTTTTGCTTGAATCAAAGAACTTTTTTTCTATGAAATGGGATGGGATATTTGGTTTTAGCAAATTAAATTGATGAATTTATAGCAAGTGTGTATGTATGTCATGTATGGTTGGATAGTGAAATTTGTTAACCACATTTTTCTATAATTTAAAGACCTCTGCGTTTATCAACTTTTCTTTTTAGCTTTTTCATATTAAAAAAACTCTCAACTAGGCCCCCATTTATGGTACTCTTCAAAAATATTTATCAAAGGTTATGCGTGAGCAAGTGTTGAAAGAAATCAAATTATTTTTATTATTGTGACTTTTTTCGCCTTTCATAAGCATAGAAATCAATTTATACAATTTTATAATTTTCAAACTTTTCATGAAGTTCATGTACACGAAAGGAAGGCCGAAAAGTCGCTAGTCCTTAGCAGACAAAAAAATGAAAAATGAACAAAAGTAATTTTGTTCAAAATTTCTTCACTTCAAGCGCTGAATTCTCCTGAGAAGCTCAATGCATTGTTGTCAATTCAAAGAGAAAGGCGGAGTGGATATGAAAGTACTTGCTGATTTCTTTGACAACAGTTTTCATTTGTAATTTTTGCTTTTCAAATCCCAACCATTTTTATATTTTTTTCGCAATGTTTTTATGTTGTACAAAAATGAAAGTTACGCAGCTGCGGAATAATACAGAAAAACAGTTTAACAATAATCATATGATTATAAAAGTTTTTGCGGGAGAATTAAGAAAAACGGACTATTGAGGAGGATGTATTCAAGAACATGAGAACATTTTTTCAGTGGAGCGAATATGGGAATATGGTTAAAGCAAGACAAAATGAGGTACTACACAGGTACATACCGACGAGGAAATCAAAGATATGTTCGGCACGGAGCTTATCTTGATTCGAAAAAAGTGGCACGACCTTAGATCAGTCAGTTTGGAATATCTGAATGAGCTGCCCATTAATCTAACCATTTCCAATACTCATAAACTGGTTGCTAGTTTCAGCGACAGGCACTACACAAGAGTGTCTCCTCACAACCATTTTTTTTGTAATATATTAATTTTTTTCTAAATCACTTTAATCTCTAATTTCAACTACATATCTCAAATATCGTTAAGTCATTAGCTTTCCAACAAATAATTTTAATTGGCCACAACTCACGGTTCAACGGTTGACCAATGCACTCGACGTAATTTAATTTATATACAATGCGCAAGTACCTGTCAGTTGTGGCGGCAGAACAGAGCAGAACAGAACAGCGACATAACTGTACAGTAATAAGAGCGACCGTAAAGTTAAGTGGCAACAAAACCGCAAAAGATGCCATCAGCTATAGATTATGTATACCTATGAGGTACGATTATGGTATGTGTGTGTGTGTGAATGAGTGTATCATTTGTGTATATTTATATATATGTACATATGTGTATACGGCAAAATGCACAATCCATTAAGTATCATTTCACGAGTACATACACCGTTAAATTGTAATATTTTGTGGTTGGCATTGAAATGGCCGAACTCTGAGTTGAAATTTCCATATGAAAGCGATGGGTTTTGTTATTGTTTACGCTACCCACACTACTCTCATATGTTGCATGCGGTTTTTAATGACAATATAAAGATGTTCTTAATGCCTCGCTTGCGCCTAAAGCAGCCTCCTCTGCATCACCATGTCGTTCGCAGCATGCGTTTGTATAAGTAAGTCGCTTGCGTTTGCATATAACTACATATAAATATGTATATGTATATAGTATATTTATGCATTTATTTGCATCTGTTTTGGTTTACTCCAACAAACTTTGCCTACAAAATTTACAACTTTGAGGGCGTTCAACAGCAACCGCATTGCTAATTAATGCTTAACCATAAGTTATGTATACGCCATGTGCACCAACCAACCGCCAATTCCGTTAGTACGTGTATGTAGTTTAGTGTAGTAGTGCAGCGACAACAACAATATTAACACACTGTATCTGCTGAAATAATAACACAAATCGTTTAATTTAAGCTTTTAACTCCATATGTTGTTGTTGTTGAATTTGTGTTGCAAACTTTTCTCTCCATTCGGACTAAAAACTTGAACAAAATCAAAAAAAAAAAACAGACAAGATATATAATATTATACCAACTTTGATATGTATAAATATAAAAACTGAAGTTATTCAAAAATTTTTACTATCCGAAGTAATTAAAATAAATAAAATTAATTTAATTAAATAAAATTGAATAAAACGAAATGATATGAGTTAAAATAAAATTAAATAAAATAAAATAAAAAAAAATAAAATAAATAACATAAAATAAAATAAAATAAAATAAAAAAAATAAAATCAAATAAAGGAAATAAAATAAAATAATACAAAATAAAATAAAATAAAATAAAATAAAATAAAATAAAATAAAATAAAATAAAATAAAATAAAATAAAATAAAATAAAATAAAATAAAATAAAATAAAATAAAATAAAATAAATGAAATAAACTGAAATAAAATGAAATAAAATAATATAAAATAAAATAAAATAAAATAAAATAAAATAAAATAAAATAAAATAAAATAAAATAAAATAAAATAAAATAAAATAAAATAAAATAAAATAAAATAAAATAAAATAAAATAAAATAAAATAAAAAAATAAAATAAAATAAATAATAATAAAATAAAATAAAATAAAATAAAATAAAATAAAATAAAATAAAATAAAATAAAATAAAATAAAATAAAATAAAATAAAATAAAATAAAATAAAATAAAATAAAATAAAATAAAATAAAATAAAATGACATAAAATAAAATAAAATTAATGAAAATAAAATAAAATAAAATAAAATAAAATAAAATAAAATAAAATAAAATAATATAAAATAAAACAAAAATAAAATTAAAGAAAATAAAATTAAAATAAAATTCAATTCAATTCAATTAAATTAAATAACATGAAATTAAAAAAATGGAATAAAATATAATAAAATAAAATAAAGTAAAATAAAATAAAATAAAAAAATAAAAGTAAATAAAGAAGAAGATCCCTCCCTTAAATCCAAAATACAAGGAGTTTCTCATGTGGAGAGTAGAATGTAAGTATGGTATTGCAATAGCAGCTGGTTCTAATTTTTTTTTTAATTTTTTGGAAAAAAGATTCCTGCAACATCTTTTTTTCAAGAAATTTACATAATAAAGTATTCCTTAAGCTATAATCTAACACAGCTAGCTTTTCTACTGTCCCTCCCCTCCCCTCCCCCTCCCTCTCTCTCTGTATATATATATATATATCTATCTCTCTCTCTCTCTCATTCTTTCAAGACTTTTTAATATCCATTCTTTATTCTGCTAAGCATTTCTATAATCCAATACAAATAATTATATTTTATTTTTTTTATAATAAGTGGCTAGCACTGACCCACTGAATGACGTACAGTCACAAAAGACCGCCTCAAACCGAAATAATTTATGCATACTCACCTAACCCACACCTAACCCCCTCTGTCAAACTGTACTCATACGTGGCCGTGCAAATTCCAGTTTCGCCCTTCAGCACATAATAATTTTGCATTTTGATAAATGTCAAAATATTTATACATTTTTCTCTCTTCTTACTGATATTAATATTTATTATTACTTTTTGTCAGTTGGCAGAGCACATTTTCGGACGCATGACTAGTCATATAACATACAAACAAACATATATACGAGTAACTACAGAG
Organism: Ceratitis rosa; assembly: GCA_037013455.1. Classification (NCBI taxonomy): domain Eukaryota; kingdom Metazoa; phylum Arthropoda; class Insecta; order Diptera; family Tephritidae; genus Ceratitis; species Ceratitis rosa. The sequence continues at coordinate 23,866,388 of JAWMAG010000013.1, read as the reverse complement.
TTATTTGTTGGTAATTCATGTTGACGTGAACATTTGTGACGTTTGCATGTCAACAAGCAGGTCAACCAGCCAAGCAGCCAGTGAACTATGTACATACGTGTATGTATGTATGTACTTTAGGCCTTTCCACTCCACTGCTCTCACTGCCGCGTTTTCGCCTATTGTGTCTGGCTGGCTTTATGTTTTTTGGCTATTATTCTATTGTTTAACTAAAAATGCCACCTTCATGATTAGCTAAATAAATGGATTCGTTATAACTATGAATGTTTTCATGCACGCTTTTGCGCATTTGGCAAACAGGAAAAGCAAAAAAATTAAATTAAAAGAAAATTAAAGAAAAAAGAATTATTTAATATTATTCATTTATTTAATAAATAAGTGCGCGTTGTAGCATGCTTTTAGGCGGTTTATCATGAAAGCGGGAAGTAATGAACAAAAAAATGAAATAAATAAACAAAACATTTCGCTTTGATATGCTGTTGAGTTGTAAAGTGGTGAAATTGAAAAATGTTAGGCTGGTTCTTTGTTGTTCGTTCTTTTGTATATTTTTTGTGTGTTATTTTTTCATCACAGGACTTTCAATTCGAATATACTACAGCTTTGAGTCTGGTACGCAAAAAAAAAAATAAGTTGAGCGTGTTAAAAAGAATATATTTATGTACACATATATATGTTACATAACTCATATAACTAAAAAAAATAATAATAATAAAAAATAAATAAAAATGAAAATAAATAAATCAAAGGATAAAACAACTTTTACTTATTTCTTTCTTTCTCTAGATTATCAGCTTATTGCAAAATAAAAAAAAAATATTTTCTTTAAAGGCTTTGTGAAAAATTGCAAAAGTATATACATTTTTAAATCTGCTAAAACCTGAAAACAACGATAAAATATATTTAAATAACAGCTAATGAAGTCACTATGATAAAAAAAATAAAACGGAGTATTAAAAATAACCATAGGTGACGCTCCAACGAAATGAAATATGTGCAACAAATTTCATGTAAAACACCCATGTTCCACAATAAAAATTTTTTATTCCTTACTTACCAAAAATACATACATATATTTGTGTATTTATTAATTGGTTTTATTTTATTATTCTCTAAGATTCCATCTGCTAGTGTGAATATGCAGATTTTTTTTTTTTTTTTTTTTTTTTTTTTGAAAACAACTAAAACCCAGAAACGATGATTAAACACATTTCGATAAGTAAAAACGCGCTAAGCACAATATGAGGCAATATATTAAATTAAAAGAATTAATATAGCTGATGCACCAACGAAATAAAGTACAACTAATTAATTATAAACCATACCAGTGTAATTCAAATTTCATGAAAAATAACTTTATTTCTGCTTTTTAATTTCATACAAATTGTTATTGTACTCAAAAATAATATTTTTAAAGACATTTAGACCGTATATAAGAAAATATTATGAAAATAAAAATTTCATAGAATTTTGCTAAAAACTAAAAAAAAGGAAAGACTGTAATTAAATTGAAGATAACGAATTTTTTATGGCTCGTATAGTACAGTAAAATTAAGAAATGAACACTAACTGGTGCACCGGCGAAGTAAACCTCAACTAACGAAGTGCTAATCAATTCGAACTAAATTGGATTCAACATATTTTCGAAAACTAATACAACAAAAGTTCAATTTAAACAACAAAAGAAATTGTTTCCAGCAGAAGCCCCCTAAGTATACAAATTTCGAACCTGGTGATTTACAACTCTTCAATATACTTTTTTGGAGTGTCTTTAATGAGTAAATTACTTTTGAGCTCCTTTCATGACCTGCACTTAATGCCATATTACTAAAAAATTTCGCTAATTTCATCCAAATGAGACACAGAACCCAAAGTTTCCATGTCGCATATCCCCATTAACATTCTTAAGGCCAATTATATTTGTTTTCCTGCGGGTCTGTACGACTCTCTGCTACTATGAGTGTTCTAAAAGTAATCTTGAACAATAATCCAACAAAAAAACTCTGCCGCAATTCTCTAATGTGACATTTAAACGAAACCATTTAACTAGCAACACTACAAAGGGAAAACAAATTACTGTAAGCTCGCATTAAATGAAAATAGAAATACTTTATACTTTATGTGGATGTCTACGCCAGTTGGCGGGTGTGAGGTCAATGTAAAATGTCAGCAAGGTCATTTTCACAACCATTGCCATTAACATAACTCATTTTATGAAAAAAGACTGCTAGACGAAATTTTGACATGTTTTTACATTCATTTTTTTCTATTTTTTATTTTTATATTTTTTTTTATTTTTTTTTTTCAGACATTTTTCTTTTGGTTTCTGTCGAGTTCAACTGAGTTTACTGTACGTGTTGACGTGTCAGCGCGCAATTGACGCTCTTAATGCTACAACAAAAACAAGTTACTTAGTTATTTTTGAACTCACAAAGCCAGTGACGAATTTTTACATATAAAAATAGATTACTTGATATTGTTGTTGGGAAAAAATGGCAAAAAGCTTGTCACAAACAAGCATCAATGAATTTGCTAAAGTTTTCCCAACTAAAAAAACGAGCAGACAATGAACATTAGAGTAGAAAAAAAAATAATTTTATAAAAACCACTGAGTTTCCAATTTTATTTTGATTTCTTAAAAATTTCTATGATTTATCATTTTATGCAGTCTACGACCAAAGCATTCGCTCTTGCCACTATTAAATCTTCAAATCAACTAGACAGCCGTCGAGCTTAGCGCCGCGAATTTATTTCAATTAGAGACGCACCAAAAAGCGCGCATAAATTTTTGACAGTTTCATAGAGTTCTTGGATTTAATTTTAAGTAGACATTTGAAGTTGGCTTAAAATACGCACACAGTTAGAGCAATATGTACGTGTACGTAGACTTGGCAATTTCTTATTGAAACTGTCACTCAACAAACGCAACGCACACACCACAAATCTTACTGTCTCAGCCGCAAAAGTCAAAAGAGACTTTTTTTTCATAAGAATTTCTTTATTATTATGTGTTGAAGCAAGGATTTATGAAAACCCGCTGAAAAGTGTCAACGTACAGACTGAGAAATATAAAAACAAGTAAAAATTATGTGGGCGTACATTCACACTGCAGCAGATTTGAGTTCAAGACTTATCTGATTCTAAGATTCTAAAAATAAAGTGCGTATTTAGAGAGTAATAATTCGCCGAAAACAAAATTTTAGATGTCAGAGTTCAGTGCACGAAAATCCAGTGGCATGGCTGAAGCGTTGTCGTCACCTTATTCCATCGCACGCCAAAGCAGGGACTGGGAAGGCTTAAAGGTACATATATTCAGACGCAAATGCTAACACAAGATGGGAAAGTCTTACTTGTTGCAATTAGTCTAGGGTAATGGGCCCGACATGGTATAGAAAAAGTTCGGGAGACCATATTTCCCTCAAAAGAGGTATCTAGGATGATTATTAGGATGGCACGCAGAATGGCTGGTTGCATGAGCAAACGACTTCTGCAGGAATTGTAGAGAGTGGAAAGACCATACAATTTTAAAAAAATTCCTTCGCAAACATTTCGAACCTTTGAAGAGTGTCTTAAAGCCTCTAGGGGCAGCAACCACTTCAACTGGACTCAATCTAACCTAATGTGCTCTGTAAGTCGGTTAAGGTTAAGAAAAAGCTTCGATCCTGTAATATTTTCAATAAGTCACTATTTCTTAGCCGAAAATTTTCGAGTATTCTGTGTTCTTCGAATTCACGGGTCTCTGCCCTCTTTCCTCTCCATAAAATAGGTTCATTCTCTCCTTCCGATCTAGATATCGTTTCTACAAAACACTCGCTACATCAGATCGTACATTTTCTATATAAAGATTCTTCTTTTTTCATTTCTTCTCTTCTTTCTGTATCCATTGACAGGGCGATTTAGGTAAAAGTAGCTCTATAACCTTTTAAAAAAATATTTGTTGCCCCAAAGAGTTGGGTGCTTATATTTGCTGTGATAAAATGCTGTTCTGAGTCCATAGACCGCGCAAAAGTTCATACCTCAGAACCGCTGAAGTCTTTTTTCCTGTTTATTACAATTCCGGTAATTCGATTCCGGATTTTTCAATATTTAAGCCGGGTAATGAGAGTAGGCCTCATGAATCCGTTCCTTGCTACAGACCAGTTTTTTTTTTGTTTTTTTATTTTTTGATGCACGTTGTCTTCTACTCAGTGGTCTCTTTCCTTTCTCGAACACTTAACTAAATTTGAGTTTCTTATCTCGTCTGCCGTAAATCTCATACTCCTCGGTGAACAAAAAAGAGCTATTGAGAGATCATTTCATATGCATGCTCTTAAATCTAATCAAAAGTTGAAGTTCTCTTGCCAGATGATTGTCTTCGCATTTCTTTCTAGTGATCTATACCTCAATTCCTCAATGGGGAGACCCAAAGTTTTCAATCGCCCCGGAACAGCTAAAGATTTATTATAACAAAACTATTATATTATAGTAACTTTGGTCGAAGCAACTGAGTGGTTAGCAGTGCATGCTGCTATGAGGGGCGGCCATGGGTTCGAGTTCTCCCCAACTACTAAAATTACTACGATTTTTTCTAAAAGTTGTCACCCCTTGACATCCACACCTCTGAGTATAGTATACAACTCATCGTTAAAATTCATCAGCCGTTCGAAGATGGTTGAGAAAAAAATAGCAGATTCATTTATATGTTGGAAAAGTATATGGATCTGCATTAAAATTTAGAAGAGGAACTCATTAGGATATCGCTTCTACGGTTATTAAGTGTCAATTATATATTATACTCACTCGACTGCGCCACGGTCAACGTCTTCACACTTTAGCAGGAGAATTTTTAGAAAATACCAGGTGTGTTAGTTGAAGTTTGCCGGTTTTACTAGTAGATGTCGCTAGCAATATGTATAAATTTCTATGATTTGGCATGTATGTAATTTTTCTCTATAGACATTAATCTACAAATGGCAAAGTTATCTTGCAACATGACAACGCGCCGTCTCATACCGCTAAACTGGTGAAAGGCACATTAAAAACACTTAATTGGGAAATATTACCGCATCCGCCGAACTCTCTAGACCTCGCCCCGTCCGACTATCACCTTTTCGCATCGATGGGACACTCCCTTGCACTGCTTCGCTTATTTTGAAGAAGTCGAAAAATGGCTCGTCCAATGGTTTGCCTCGAAAGAGAAAAAGTCTTTTTGGAATGGTATCCATAATTTGCGTGAGAGATGGGCGAAATGTGTAGAAACCAATGGTCAATAGTTTGAGTCAAAAATTCCTCTAAAAATTAAGTGTTTTCTTTATCGAAAAAAACCGGCAAACTTCAACAAACACATCTGGTATATGAGATTATGAGGCTCTAAACTTTCCAGCTTTCCACTTAACAACCAAGTTCTGCTAGTAAAGCTTAATTAAATGGTTTCAACAGCTATGAGAATCCAAAAAATATATCAAGTTCTTGAAATTCTGAAAAATTGCATTATCAAAATACGAATTCCTTGCAACTTCCTGATTTTACTTTATTTAAAAACACTACTTTTTAACTCAAAACCTTTACTATAAATGTGCTTTCGTATTTACTGTTGTTAACTCATTTTTCCTTTATTGGTTTTTAATTTTGCTCTTTTCTTTTATTTTCTATTCATTTCATGTTCATTTCGCTTAAATGACCTTTTTACGCTTTCCACTTGTCATTTCACGCTTGTTTCGCATTTATTTTCACATTTCTTTGTGAAACGTTTAAAACATTGCTTCTTTGCCCTCATCCATTCTACTGACATTTATATATTGTAAAACATATGTATACGTGTATATTTGTTTGTATGTTCATTTACAAATACAATAACAGACATTTGGGTTGAAACAAAGCAGGAATGCTTAACAAAAATGAATATTTTGTGAATTTTTCATTTCGATTTTTTGCTTCAATGCATTTCTTTACACTTCATAGCCATTCTTCACTCGTCATCACTTGCTTTACTCTCGTTAGCTGCATTATTATGTATTATTATTGGCTTTTATGTAACTGTTGCCATTGGTTGTTGTTGTTGTTGTTGTTGTTGAACTGTTGCTCTTGGCAGCAAGATTTCGTTTTACGCATCAGCAAAATATTATGAAAATGCAAAGTTTCCACACCAACACTCTCTCGTAGTTTGCTTTATGTAGTCGCCTTTAATGAATGGTTGGTATTTTGAAGCATAGTTTACTGTTATCTATAACATATGTATGTATTTTGTTGATTGTTGCATTGAACGAAATTTTTGGAACACAGAAAAATATCTAGATTTCTTCCCATGGAACGAAGTTATATTTCGCAATTTTTTTTTGCAAAAAATGGTATTAAGTGCTCAAAAATACTTGAAATGTTGACAGTGGATCATGGTGAATGTACACCGAGTCGTGATTACGCTTGCAAGTAGTGCAAGTAATGATTGTAATCGAGAATTACCAGAGAGATGGAAAAAGGTAGTCGCTTCTGATGAAAAAAGAGAAAATCGTACCGAAGGTTTAAAACTAGACAACAGTAGGTTAGAATTGGTATAGCCTTTCGGCTACCAGGTCCTTGCAATGTTTTTCGGTATGGAACTGCCTTAAAAAACCTGATGTTATGGCTGAGCAATTCACTCTAATGGATGTCAGAGGCACATAACGAGATACAAGGGTACTTACCATCCACTTTCGCCGTAGAGTCGTGAGTCTAATAATGCTCCTTGCCCCTTGTAAGTTGGAAAAGTCTCAATAGATCCAATCTAACTGAAATGACTCTCGATAATAAGAAAGCATAATCGGTCTTCTTTATTGGGACATCTTTTATAAGGCAGGCATGCAGAGAGAGACTAGGCGTAACCAGTCTACAGTAGTTGTAGATAGTAAGAAGAACCTAAAATCGTAAGGCCTTTCTTTTGCTAATGCCCCACATTCTGAAGAAGTAAGCTGAAATCTTGAAAGGAGCTAATTTGCGGATGTACAGATGTAACAATTTCTCTAGATCCACGCATTGATTTAACAAACGGCTGGCGGTTATTAGAATCCACAGTGGTATCAAAATGTACTCCTATGAGGGTCTAAGTAAGCTGATGCTCAGCCATTTCAACCTAACCTAACTTGGGCTACCTTTTAATGAAAAAAACTGTTTAAAATATTTTAACGATTTTCTTCAATTGTAAATAATTTAAACAACGTTTATTTATTGCTCGATAAATAACAATTCACATAATTATACTCATTTTACAAATATCACACTCGACTGTTTTCACTTTTCAGAAGTGTTGTCACCAACGACTTTACCGCTGTGTTGGCCACTCTCTTATATACCTCACCGATTATTCGTACTGAGCACCGGATATTTCTTAAATGTTCTTACGATATCCAGAAGAATCGCTACTCGCACTCTAGATCACGCTTTAATAGTTATCGGTATCTATCTCCCTTTCATCTAACATTCGTATTTGGCATTTTCGCCAAAATATTTAAAATAAAAATAAATTAAATTTTGAAATTTATAATTTTCCGAACTGATATCTCTTCTTCTTCAGATTGTTCATGGGTGAGACATTAACAGAACACTGTAAGGCCAAACCTGTATTTATTTTTTTTAATTCCTCTTCCCCCTCTCATAAAAGAGATATGCAGGAGTGCTGTCAAAGTGTCAATTATTTCCAATACCAAGGCAAACAATTTTCAAAATGAAAAATTCTTCAAATGGCAATTATAAGAAAGAGTAAAACAACAACAACAATAAAACAGTTGTATGAAAAATGTCAAATATGGTATGTAGTAGAAACTTAATACTAAGCTAGTTGACTGGTTGTGGCAAGCAATAAAATCATGATTTCTATCTATACCTTTCTGTTGCTAACCTTTTTTCACATTTTTGTTTCTAAATATAAAAGTGCAAAGGGGAAAAACAAGTTTTACTTGCTGCATATAGATGACAACTTTAGCAACATTCTTCTCATAGTTTTTTACTAGATACAAAAACAACTTCCTGTAGAAAGTGTATTTTCTCATATGTATGGATGAAGAATGTAGTAGTTAAAAATGAGCGAATATATGTTTACAAGAATTTAGATGAAGGATACACTTATACGAGTATATGTATTTGTATACACATAAATTTCACATGCATACCTATAGAAAGTAGTTACCCACAAATACAACAGGGAGCGTATGAAAGAATATCGTTAGGGTCTGTTGAATATAATGAAAATTCTTCAAGCAGCAACTTTTACACTTTAGTGCGTCGTCGGCTGTAGGAAATAACAATACAAGTGCAGCAACAATGGCTGGGAGAAGAAACGGGGATAAACTAAAAATAGCAACAATATTACAACAATACATGCAAGCACATATATATTGGCAGTAAAATCCTTAAGCGTCGTCAAAATTAAAGACAAGTTTGCCGGCATAACAACAGCTCAGCTGAGTGGCTAAGACGAAGCAACAGCACCCAACAGCTACCACCTTGAAAAAAGTCAAGAATTGTATAACAAAAAAAGTCTTGTAAGTTTTTGTTTTGACTGCTGTTGCGTATTCCTTCTAGACTTACTTCATGCTACATCTCCCGCTCCAACGAAATCAAGCGTTTTCTAAGCATCTTTTGTTGCATAATACTGTGAAGTGCGGAAAATTCAAAACTTGTGCGAAAAAATAAAACTAACGTCTGGCTGAACAAAAAAAAAAAAAAAAAAAAAAATTAACAAGCACAACAACAACAATAGTTTGGCAATACAAAAATGAAGTTTCTAAAAGTCGCCACAAAAAGTTGGTTTGGCAACACTATACCACCAACGTGACGGAAACAAACAATAGTGAAACGCGCTAAACAGTCAAATGCGTTGCAATGACAACAAACAATGAAAACAACAGGAATAACAACAAGAATGGCAACAGCCGTTGCTACAATATACAGCAAACAAACAATGCCAACAACACTATTGGATGAGTACGCGAGGAAAATAACAGCAATTGTTGTAAAAAATATCGTTAAAAAACGGTGGGTCAAAGAGAATAAATAATTTTTTCCTAAAAACTCAAACCTTGGTGTGATTGCTAATAAAATTCAGAAAATTTCTAAAATTCTTAAACCATTTCTTCTTACCTGCACTGGTTCATTTGTATAGGCGGAAATAAAAAAAATACCATCTCTGGTATGCAACCTGGCTAAATATCAAGTAGCTAAGTCAACAACCAGACGATCTTAACAACTTTTTTTGGTTTGTAACTTAACTAGCTCTCATTTACTCAAGTCAACAACCAGCGCCACTATTGGCTGATATCTCATTTTGGTTAGCCAAGTCGCACACTTGGAGGAATTATGTACTCGTTTATTATACCGCGATAATGCTGTTGTGTACATTTTTTTTATAACTCTATTCTAATATAGCATTGTGCGAACGTTTGAATATATCCCATATGGTCTAGTGGCTAGGATATCTGGCTTTCACCCAGAAGGCCCGGGTTCGATTCCCGGTATGGGAAGTTCTTTTTATATTTTTTTATTTAATTTTGTATCTGAATCTTCTTTTGTAAATAAGTATTTAATAATTTTTTATTTTGATTTTTATTTTTCCATTTTCTTAATATCTGGTATGCGTAATTTGTACGTTTTTTGGTTGATTTTATATTTGTTCTAATTTTTAAAATATTTCTTTTTAACATATTTAATTTTTTTAATATTTATATTAATATTTAGTTTGAAATCTTTTTAATTTCTATCGATTTATTTATTAAATATTTTTAAATTTTGTATTTATTTAATTATTCGTTATGATTATATATTTTTATGTACGAGTGCACTATATATTATCATGTACGAGTATATACATAATTATTATTTCGTAGAAAACCTTTTTAGTTTTTTATTTCTAGTCTGTTTACATTTTTCTGTTATTTTATATTATAAATATTTTAATTTACCCATTATTTTTATTTTATAAAAAAATTTAAACGTTTTTTTTAATTTTATTAATTTATCTAAATTTTTCTTAGTATGTTTCTAATATCAGTATTATCGAAATATTTTTTTTTTTTAATTTTAAAAAATTTTATTTTTTCTTAACCTTTTTTATTTTTTTTTTTTTATTTATACTTTCTAACAAATTTTCAGTTTTTTATTCTTTTTTTTAATGTTTCCAATATATTAAAAACCTTATTAAATAATTTTAGAATATTTTTCATCATTTTAAATTCTTTTCCGTCCTTCACACACTGTACCACCGGCCCACCTCTTGCACTTGCACCACTTGCACCATTCAACGCAAAAATCATTTCACGGCTGTCAAATTTTCTATTAAAAACCGTTATTTGGTTTCTTTGCTTACGCGTGTAAGTGTCTGTATGTATATAAATTGCGTCTACAAGTCAAAAGTGATTGGCGGGATCTGTCAAAGTAGGTATGGTGGCATATGAAGTAGCAGCAATAAGGAAGTATATAGTATATTGTTAGCGGTATATTACTGTAAAGGGAATGAGGCAAGAAAGGCGTCTAAAGTCTGGTGTCGCGTCAAGAACGTGCTGGTGTTTAAAACAATTGTTGCGTTTGTATTATGTGGGTTTGAGTGTTGTTCTCTCAACTGTCGCTTAGCCAAAAAGGGGAGAAAAAACAATAAAAACAATAGCCAGTGTTAAGAAGAATAAATTAGACGTCTACTAGATGGTTAAACTGAAGTTGATGGGGTGCAGTTGAGTTAATGAAGTTTTGCTATAGAGATATTTCAAATATATGTGGGTAAATTTAAAGGGGAGTTCCTTAACAGTAATGTTCGTTATTAAAAAAGATTTTGTAAGTAAAAATTAAAAAATCTTAAAATACAAAAATCTCATGACGTGGAACGGAGATCAGTGAAACTCAAAAAATTAATATGAAAAAAAATGTAATAAAAATCATAAGAAATAAAATGAAAAGCAAAATTTCAGGTAAATCCACCGAAAATGCCTGGAAAATTTTTCAGTAGAAATTTAAGAGAAAATACAAAAAGAAAACGATTTAAAAAATTTAACAAAAAATAGCAAATTTAACAAAAACAATCAAAAAATGATCAGAGTTAAGTTAACCTAGTTTGAACCAAAACTCCAGTCTCTCAGTTGCGTTCAAGCCAAGGGAAAGACGGACATGGCTCAGTCAACTCAACTCTTCTGACACAATCGGTATAAATTCTTCTTCTCCATTGGTACTATATTACATCGGACCAAAGTTAAGACACAATTTCATGTACAAAAAAGCTATAAAGAAAAAAAGGCACAAAGAATAATCAGCAAAAAAAAATTTCCGAAATAAAATTTTATTTTTTGATGATCTTTTTTAAGCAATTTTTTGGTAGTTTTACTTATAAATGTTATCAAAAAAAAAAAAAAAAATTGCGCGAAAAATTCGCAACAGAAAAATTATAAAAAATAACTTAAAAAAAATTACAAAAAATATATATAAAAAATTATTGTCAAAAACAGTTAAAAAGAAAAAATTTAAAAAGGTGTTGTAAGAATAATTAAAAAAAATATTTCTTAAAAAATCTGAAAAAGCTACAAAATATTTAAAAAAATAAAGAAATCTTATTAAAAATAACAAGAAATATTATCAACAAGATATTAAAAAATTTAATGAAAAAAATTGTAAGAAAAATTGACAAAAAATAATACTTGTAAAACTATCTTAAAAATAAAACTAGAGGATAAATAAAAAAAAATTGCGAAAAATTGCAACAACAACAAAATGGAACTAAATATTATCAGCAAAACCTACAAAACTTTTGCAAAAAAAAATTATATATAAAGAATATTACTAAAACTGGCAAAAAATATTATAAGCAAAAATAATAATTGAAAAATATTAAAATCTATTCAAACAAACTCCTTAACTTTCCGCCTTTATTACTGTTTAAATAACGGTACATTATTTTTTACAAAATTGTTTGTTTTTCACTTTTAATTACTAAATTTACCACACACGGTGGGAAGTGCGCGTGTGTGAAAGAGAGAGAGACAGAGAGAGAGAGAGTGTTTGCGTTTAAAGTGAGTTGAAGTGAAAGCAACTAAGCGAAAGTAAATAATTAGTGAGTGTGATGGCCCACTTTGTTTTGATGAGTGCCTGAAAAACTATACTCACTAACCGTAATGCAGCATCATATATACAAATGTATATACATATAAAATCTCTACTCGTTGCTTATGATAAGTTAGTGCAAAATGTCCTTGTGCACATCAGTCAGTCAGTCAGTTTGTTAGTAGTCACTCATTTGCTCACTGCTCACTCACCTAACAACGCGCCAAAGCTCAGCCACTCAGTGATGCCTGCAATGGCACTAAACTTATGATTTATGCGACAGTCAGTGAAATTGTCGCAGATGAAAAGTTGAACCTATCATCTGCGTACATATGTATACTACCATATATGCCTCTCCATGCACATACATATTCATTTGTATGTATGTTTTTGCAATTCAACTTTAACGAAAATTGCAATAATGACTAAATTAGTTGCTTAAATACACATTGCAATGTTATAACTGTACACAGAGGAGTATAACGCGCGCAAGTAGCATGAAATATAGGTCAAGTTTACACATGAGCTTTGGGAAAGTGATTAAAAACTTGCGATACTTTGTGCTCTATATATGTATGTATGTCGCACACTTTTTTCGCTTTTTTGTCGCATCCACCTGACAGCGTCAGTAGGTAGGTGGCCCCTGTAGGCGTATACGGCAAAAGTTGTCGCTAACTAAATAAGTTTTGTAACGAGCTAACAGGAAAATTGTCTCAACTATTGCAATTAGTACATTTTGCTTTACTAAAAGCGGCCCTGATGTGTGTATGCGCAGGCGTTTTTGAAATCACAATTTATAACTGAAGTAAGTTGCACAGCTCTGATGTCCTCAGTTATTTAAAAAATAAATATTTAAGCAAATCTGAACTTTCCTTTTGACGCTCTGATCTGTTTTCCGTCAGTGCATAGGTATATGGTACAAGACGAAAGGTGTTAAGCTCATAAAAAAATAGCCAAGATCAATTGGTTGGTCAGCGTAAACATCATTAAATGTACCTAACCCCTTAGAACTTACCACTGAGCTCAGCAGGTTACCAAACAATAGGACCATAGCTGCCTTTCTGATTACCCGATCAGCGCTCCGCTGCCAAGGGAAGGGAAGAATGCAATGGCGCCGATGCGTAATCTTTAGCAGTAGTCATAGAACATTATTTAAGACTCTCCATCTGCTTCTTTGTCATAGGCATCGCTTACGCGATTATAGTCGACTCAACCATATCGCGCCATTTATTCCACCTGTTCTCTGTTGGCGCCAGTTAGAAATATGAAAGGAAACCAGTTCGCTCTCCACCTGTTGCTTACAACGGAGTGGAGGTCTTCGTCTTCCCCTGTTTCAACCAACGGGTACTGCATCGAATACTTACAAAGCTTGGAGTGCAAAACTTTTCTCTCGAAGACTTCTAAAGCCGACTCATGGAATGTCGATATCGTCCACACTTCGGCATCACATAGCAGGACAAGAATGATGAGGGACTTGAAGGGACTAGTTTTGGTTCGTCGAGAGGTGATTTTACTTCTCATTTGTCTACCCAGTCCCAAGTATATAACAACTGAACTAACAACGAGGCAGCTAAGGACTGTGATATCAATATCATCGGCATAAGCCAGAAGTTGTACACTCTTATAGGAGTTTACGCCTTGCCTATGTAGCTCTGCAGGTCTTATTATTTTTATCTAGCATCAGTGAAGTTCTTTCCAATACTGACTGCGCTTCTGGTGTGGTCAAGAGTCAATTTACACAGTCGTACATATAAGTTCTGCGGACATATCAAATTCAGACATAGCTGCGTAGACCAACAACGTAGGATCTTCATTTGAGTGCAGAACTCGGATATTTATTTAACAATCCAGTGGCCGAGCCCGATGGCTTTGGATGATCATCGTGGGAAAGTTTACGGAAATCCTTACAACATTATAAACTGCATATTTCGAAGAATCTCTTCAAGGCTTGAATAGCTTGTGGGTAGTTTATGGCGCTCGCACCCCTCTCAGCCCCGACTTGCCTCAACCTAAGCGCCCAAACGCCTTCGTAATTTTAAATACAAAGTCTTGACTAATCCACTTAGCACTTTTCTACTTTGCTATTGACTAATATTATTTATAGCAAAAATTGTGTAATCATTTTACTATAATTAAATTATAGCACTTAAAAGTGATGAAGCGTAAATGTTAATTTATTTGCATGTTGACTTCCATTATTTTTATTTATTATTATTGTTTTTTTTTAACTTTTCTTAAGCTTTATATATTACCATTGCCCACACACATGCATATCTATTGTATATTTGTGTATAAAAGTATATTGTGTCCACAAACTAAATTTGCCAAAGTTAAATCCAATTTGCCAACAATACCAGCTGCGGCTGTGGGTGGGATGCACTGAAAGTGTGGAAATTCATATTCATACATACATAATTATGTGTATAAAAACGTTGACAAGAAAAAACAATCCACAGAAATGTCAAAATGGTCACAAAAATTACCTGTCTGCGACTAGTATTCATTGAACAAAAATCGACTGGTCCGAAAAGTATCTAAACTGGTACCAAATACAAAAAAAAATAATTAAAATTTTTTGTTTAATTTTTAAGATGACCCAATAAAATAGAAAAAATATTTATTTTAAATATTATAATCGTAAAATATTTAGGAGAATTTTTTGTTGTAAATTTTTAACTATTTATTTCTTTAATAATCATGATATTTAATATTCAAAAATGTAAAAATTCAATTTGTATACAATAAACTATCTCGGAATTAAGCAAGCACTCAAAATTAAACTAGTTATTTTTTGGGCTATTGTGCACTGGTATGGAACCCGTACATTTTGAAGCAAAATTTGAAAATTTCAATTTTTTTTTGAAAAATTTTCTTGCTTAAGAAAACAATTACTTGTTTTTCTCCAAAAATCAAGCGCTGAACACTAAACTAGTAGCATTTTGCCCATTTTGAACTAGTGTCGGAACAGCATATTTCTGAGTAAAATCTGTAAATTTCACTTTCATTTCAAATCAACTTGTTTAGAATAACAATTACTTGTTTTTCTCAAAAAAAAAAAAAAAAAAAAAAAAAATCAAATACTCAAAACTAAACTAATAGCTTTTGTGTCTACTAGGTACTAGTATTAGACTAGTATATTACTGACCAAAATCTGTCAAATTTACCGTAACAAATATGATTGTTTTAAATAACAATTGCATACATTTTTTCGCAATAATCAACCGCTCAATACAATAATAATATCAATTTTGACCATTTTGAACTAATACTGGACTAGTATGTTTCTAACTAAAATCTGTAAATTTAACTCCTGTACCAAATATACTTGTTTAACATACCATGGCATGGTTGTGACTGACTTTTTGGCACTACTTAACATACTACTTATGAAATATGTAGTCTTTAACTAGTTCCTTTCACTACATGCATACCAGTATATATGTATAATATATTTTTGTTTATGCACATATCAAAGTGCCTATGGCATATTTTCACAAACTAAAAAGCTACCTTTACTACGGACTACTAATTGAGGCTCCGCATACATACATACACACATACCATACACACACACACTTGAATATCATTATACGAAACTTTCGCCACAACGTTTTGCACACAAACGCTCGTGTATGTATGAATATTTGCAGTAAGTGTAAATAAATATGCTATATGAATGAGTATGAAACAATTTATGTGTGTACGTATGAGTGTGTGCATAATATTTTCACATTGTTATGAATTTGTTGTATTGTTGTTGTTGGCATAAATTTGCAAATTGGCAGCACGTGACATTGCACTGTTGCAAAGGATGAATTCACGGCGCACCAACTGTGCACCTATGAAATGTATGTATGTGTGTGTGTGTGTATTGATGTGAGCTGCAAGTAAGTCAGTAGCGAGAGTACATTTCTCTACGAGTATAAGTATGTATGTACCAGCACACATGCAGAATAAGAACTTTCTCTATTTTGAGTGACATAATTTCCTAAATGAATTTGGTTTCGACTTTTGGCTTGCCACAGAGTTGCTTGCATTTGCCTCGCCGGCTAACATTTCACCTGTTTTTATGTAAACCAACTACTAAATGTAATTAAAAGTAAATTCATAAATGGTTTTTCTGAGTTTTCCCCACATAACTCAAGCGCCATGTGTGCCTGGCGCTCAACTGTTGCTTTGGAAAATGAAGAATGATGTGATTTTTGGTAGAAATGCAGAAATTTAAAGAGACCGAACGAGAATTGAGGGCTCTCCTGCTAAGCTGTTGACTGAAGCGACCAAACAAGTGTGTCATTATTTACCCTTTCACACTTCAGGCCCTGTGAAAGGACTCAGCTAGAACCAGCTTCCCTTTTAATTGTTCCTTCAAAAGGACTGGAAGACTCTCACTTTCAATTGCACTTTTTCTTGACACGTTGGTTGAGAAAGCAAAATGAGGGCCTGCTCTGAAGCCATTTTGCTTGCTTCATATCCCTTGCTTGCCTTGATGAGTTTGACGAGCTCGGCTCATTTGAAAATGATGGTGGTGCCTATAGAATCCGCGTCCCTGTCGCGATTGGAGCAGCGCGTGGATTTCGTATTTTATGGGTAACATCAGGAGATCATTGTTGTAGAGTGATGTAAAACCATGCTACAATGATAGAATGGTTTTCGAGACGCTTACTGGCAGTGGCGACCTATATTACTCTCTCTCTCTCTTTCCATTTCTTTCCTTCTCTTCCTCTTTCGCTTTCGCTTTCTCTTTCTCGTTCTCGTTCTCTTTCTCTTTCTCGTTCTCGTTATCTTTCTCTTTCTCTTTATCTTACTCTTTCTTTTTCTTTTTCTCTTTCTCATTCTCTTTCTTTCATTTTTCTTTTTATCTTTCTCATTCTCTTTCTCTCTTTCTTTCCATTTCTCTTGCTCTTTCTCTTCTCTTTCTCTTTCGGTTTCGCTTTCTCTTTCTCTTTCTCGTTCTCGTTCTCTTTCTCTTTCACTTTTTCTTTCTCTTTATCTTTATCTTTCCCTTTCTTTTGCTTTTTCTCTTCTCTTTATCTTTATCTTTCTCTTTCTCTTTCTCTTTCTCTTTCTCTTTCTCTTTTTCTTTCTCTTTCTCTTTCTCTTTCTCTTTCTCTTTCTCTTTCTCTTTCTCTTTCTCTTTCTCTTTCTCTTTCTCTTTCTCTTTATCTTTCTCTTTCTCTTTCTCTTTCTTTTTCTCTTTCTATTTCTCTTTCTCTTTCTTTTTCTACGTGTAGTTGAGTTCTTGCTGCTCATAGTAAGTTTAACGGTTCTTACTCAACATTTAGCGCTTACCGAAGTCCAATTGGAAACTCTGGGACTCAAAATTCTCAATAAAAAATGATTTCATCTCCAAATAATATTTTCTTTTTTTCAATTTCTTTTCCCATCCAATCATCTGTCGAGCATTTTCTCACGCCCACTCAGCTGCGTGCGCTGGTAATAAATATTTAAATGAAAAACGTACAAATGATGCAATTACCTACTCCCATTCGGTCACCTAAATAAATAAATTTCAAATTTTCAACAGCAATAAATTTTACAAATGGAATAAAGCCAACATCACACGAACCACAAACTAACACCAACAACAACAACGACAACACCACCCCACACAAACAACGAAAAGGCAACTTGCCACTTAAACGCCTTCGTAGCGTAATGCATAAAAGAGCTAAAGCAATATAACGGTAACACATAACATATGAGGTAGAAGAGCGCCTGCCCGCCTCATCACTTTCGATGCGGAGATTAGTGGCGAATCTAAAAATTCGTTTTGCCATGCAAAACACGTCTCTGGTGTAATTCGCAAAAACCAACAACACTAAACATGTCCGGTCATAGAGAATTGTTAACGAGTGATTTCCGTTCAACGCCAGCGTAAAGTAACCAGAACGTGTTGCAACAGCAACAACAACAACAACAACAACCTGCAGAAGTACAAACAATAACTAAACAATATTGAGAGGGGGATAAAGAAAAAGGACACACAGAAACGGTTGGAGCATATCAAACGACCAAAGCTTTAACCCGTTTAGTTGGTGTTGCATAATCAATGGATGGATGCGGTCAAATTTTGTATCGATATCGTTGGAGTTGGGGGTTAGTGTGAATTGAACTTAATGGCCGTTTTTTTTTGCGCCTCTTTCGGCATAGCTCCTCTAAAGGATTTGCTGCTATTTATGAGTGGAAAACCGCAATTTTTTCAAACTCAAGAAAGGCGCATTGAAGTTGTAAGAGTTAGAGGCTCTCAAAGCTTACTACAACCGCAGGCCTAAATATGCTTATAAAAAAAAACAACAAAAAAAACAGATAGAAACAAATCAAATATTTAGGCGAGCATAAAAAAAAATTTGGAGCTAAAAGAGAGCAACGGGTAAAGAACACCAATAGAAAAATTACAATATGGGTTGGCTCTCAATTGTATATTCCGATCAGGTACGCTGCGGATACTTACATATGTATGAAATTTCGTTAACTGATTGACTAAAGGCTAAATGGTTTATGCGTATATATGTATGTAGAATAGATTATCGATTTATCCAGTAAGCAAAAGTAGCTGTACTAAAATTAAAAGCTCTGAAGCTCGGACAATTAAAAAAAAAAACTTTTGAGGAAATTAAACAGCCTCGAGTAGTGGTGAGTTGGGGCAGCGGCTCGCGAGCTTTGTTTACCCATAGCCGAATCAAAAACAGTGCGTCAGTCCTTTCTGCCTTGCGCGGATTGACGCTAATTTAATACATGACAATGAAACCAAAAGCTTCTCCACCTGATCCTTCCAATGCAGTGGCGGTCCTCTTCCACCAGCTGGTACCGCATCGAATACTTTCAAAGCTAGAGTGTTTTCATCAATCCGGACTACGTGACCTAACATTTCTCTAGAAAAGTCTGAATGCCGACTCATGGGCACCATAACACAGGACGGAAATGATGAGCGACTTATAGAGATAGATTTCTCTTCGTCAAGACAGGGTCCTAAGTTTTAATTGCCTACTCAGTCCAAAGTACCACCTGTTGACACGAGTTAGCAATTGTGATTCGGATGTTTTCTAGATAGAGGAAATTATCTACGACGTGAGATCCAAGGCTATGTCCCTCTGATACAGTGCGTTGCCATTTTTCCATAAGCCTCTGTCCGAGATTCTTGTAGAAAAAAGATTGACGAACAGCTCCTTGTGTGAAAAATATAATATATTTCCTCATGTTCTATACTCTGATTCCTCCAAAGAAATTTGCTGTACCAGATGTTTGGGAGAAGCTAAGGCGAGTTTCGAATGTTTTCTATGGAGTCGATGATAGAGCTCCTGTTAAAAGAACAGAGAAAAAAGACGTGTTGAAGTCAACAGAAGAAAGATAAAATGTTAAATGCCAGAAATCAGCCTAACATTCAAAAGTCTGAGAGTGTAAGGTTAATGAGGATTGCAAAACAAGTGAGAGATAGCATAAAGTAAAGAAAAAAGTCGTATAAAGATAATGGAAATGAAAGAACAAGATTGAAATGACAAAAAAGGGAGCGCACATAAGAGCACAACTAGAAAATATCTCAACTCAACAGAGTCTAAAATTGACTACAGGAACATTTCATAGAAAAACAAACGGTAAATCGAAAACAAAAGATTAAGAAACATAAAAGAAAAATATACAATAGCAAATCTTATTTTTGCTCAAGTTTAATTTAAATTTAATAGAATAAAAACTGTTGAGCTTTCTAGTGTTTATTGATGTCGCACGGGACATCTAGATGTCCAGAAATATAAATTTTGAAGAAAGTCAAGTTTAATTTAAATTTAGTAGAATAAAAATGTTATTCTCACTGAATATTTGAATAGTTTTCTACATTTACTTGCGCTTTTTAGTGTTTATTGATGTTGCACGGGACACCCAGATAGATTCCGAAGAAAACATGCGATTTACAATGAACAAAACCTGCACAACGAGGAAGAAGTCGAAAGCTACTAGGACAGAATTTAAACCGGAAAGTAACGAGCTCAACTGGGAATATAATACTGCATCCACGTCTTTAACTCAATTTACAAATTCAGACATAAGATAAACTTTAAAGAGAATAGCAGTTAGGCTTGAATCGAGAAATTTTATTAGCAAGTGAAAAAGAAAAAAGAAGAATTACAAACTACCGATGCTTATTTTTTTTATTAATTTCTAATTCAAAAACTTTTGTTCACGATGCAATCATAACACTTTTTCTCTAAAATTCTAGTTATGCTTTTGTTAGTTTAGTATTTGATTTCCGGTGTGTAGAAATTGGCACGCGCCAACAAATCGCCTGAAAGTATAAACAAAAATTCACAAAAAGAAAGGGAGCGATAGAGCGAGAGAATAAAGGGCGAACGAACCAGCCGTGCGTGTTGGCTAAAACGCTCAAAGGTAAAAATATGCGGTTAAATACGATTTTTGAATATTATTTAGTTATTTTTATTTATTTATTTTTTTTTTATTTTTTTTTCGATATTTTAGCAATAAATTTGTGTTACTCCATATAAAGGGAAAAAATATTGTGGGAATGTTGATTGAAAGTGGAACTCACGGTACAAAAATTTGAAGCATAAATTGATTTGAGATTTGTTTTCGAAGCTTGTTTAACAGTAATGGTTTAAAAAATTACGTGATGAATAATGATTATCATAAACCAACAAAAAAAAAAAAAAAAAATTATGCTGATTTCGGTTTATAAAGAAATAAGACGACTTTTGAAGAATTTCGGGTTATTATATTACTTTTTTCTAATTTTTCCCACTCAACCTAGCCAACTCACGCGTTTCTAAAATTCCCGAAATTTACGTTGCAGTTGCGGCCATAAAACTATAAAATTTTATGACTGTTCTTTTTTATATTGCTGCTGTGCCTTTTAGCAAAATCATTTTATGAGCTATGATACTACCGAACCTGGAAAGTTAAAAAAAAACCAAAAAAAAAAAAACACACCCACAGCTGTTCAGCCAAACGGAGCGTCACATTTGACTACTAATTTGTAAACTAGAAAAATACAAATAATTGCAATTAATTTGACTATATTGTAGTTTTTTACTTGTTAATTTTTTTCCTCCTTTTTCAAGTATTATTTTATGCTTTCGATTTTTTGCCACAATACGTCGTACGAAAGAAAAAAAATTCACTGCTTCTTTCCCTGCAGTCGCTCCTCGTTGAGTAAACTCATAAAACGGTCGCACAAATTTAATCACTTAATTGTTTTATTCTTTTATTACCATTTCTAATTGCTGCTTTTGTTGTTGCTGTTGTTGTTACTATTATTATTGTTATTAATTTAATTGCCTATTTTTTTATGACTTAATTACTTAATGCGATTATTTGTGGGATTTGTTGTTGTGTGTTAGATTTATGCCACTTGTCACTTTGTAGTTGTTGTCGTTGTTTTTTTTTTTTTTTATTACGTTTGTATGTCGCGCTCGTGCATGACGGCATGTGGCGCAGACCATTGACAATATTTCCGCATCGTAAATTTTTCAGTCGGTGTTTTTAGAAAATGCTTGAAACTTGACAGTGCGTCTATTCATTGTAAAGCCGGAGAGATAATTGATGGGTTGTCAAGAGGAGTCTTTGTAATATTTATTTGAGGGTATTTAGGGAAAGTGTAAAGCTCTAGAAATTTAATCTACTGACATTTGCGTGAGAACAAAAGCTATTCCAACCAAAATTCTAACCTAAAAATTTTGCTAAGCGAAAGATAATATCGCATTTCCAACATTCCAACCCTCAACTAGTGCCTTCGGGACAGATGAGAAGGGACGTTATATTTCGTGACTAACAATTATGAAGCTCAATTTAATATAATGTGCATTTATATCAATTGCAAATTGTTTAAATTTAACACAAATATTATAAATTATTTTAAAATTTAATTTTAAACAATGTCACACGGGACAACTTTTCCCTACCAAACTATTTTCAGCATAATTCAATCGCATTTATACATATCACTGAAGCCATTTATGGGGTATATGTGAAAAGAAAAATTATTTTAAATTTTAAGATTGCAAGTTTACCATTCCGTAAGGGATTAACTTCATTCCGGAAGCAAGATCGCAAATCTTAGTTATCTTTATTCTTTGCCAAACTATAATAAATATCCATTCTCACTCAATATTTGAATAACTTTCTGCCTTCATATGCACTTTCGACGCGCTGATTGCTAACAATGTTTATTGATGTCGCACGGGACATCTAGATGTAAGATATTATAAAATAAAACAAAATTTTGCCAAACGTATTAAACTCCAAGTAAGAGCAATACCAGAAACTTTCTACTCACACGTACGCACATACACTGTTTTTATTTACAAAAACAATACCTTAACAATTTAACAACTTAATTCAATAAACTTCGCTGCATGCAGAGAATAAGCTATGCCACATATACCTACACACAAATAGATATTCCATCATATAAAGACATATAGTAAATAAAAACAACAAAAAAGCGGAACAAAGTTTTTTTCTGCATTTCATGCAAACTCTTCAAACAACTACGCGTCTTAACAACTTTGCTACTTTCCTCACTTCTTCTCCCCCTTACTCACAAAATACAACCAAGTTGTTGAATCCGACTAGTAACTTCCGTTGCATGAAGTACGTGTGTGCATACCATATGTATCGTAGCGTGTGTGTGTAGTATGTAGTTTGCCTACAGGTACAACTGGCAAATGTCTTTCAACGTCGTCTTTAACCCTTTCTCTTACTTACTCACATACATACCTACTTCCATGGGAGAGCGCTGCGTGTCTGTGGAAAGTTTGGTGTTTTGTTATTGTTGCATACACATAGCCTTGCATACATTGTACAAAATTTGCCTTTCAACTTCTTACTCTCAGGCAGGTACTTTCATTGTCTATCTCTAAATCTACTCGAGTAGCTCGTAATTCACTCGTTGCGTAGTTACTTTTTGAGTTTTGCATTTGTTGCGTTAAGAATTGCATAAGAAAGTCAACGTGCACTTATTGGTGGTGTAATATGTGGACAGACATGTGAAGTCGTGGGAGAGAAAATAAAAGTTGCTGTTTAGTTGTTGGTATTCTTCTGAATTATTCTTCTACAAATTCACCACTAGCAATTCCTTTTTGTGCTTCTGCAGATGTAGATTTTTTTTAAGTTACTGTTTTGTTTGGTAAAAAAGTTAAAAAGTTCTTATTAATTTGGTTTTAAAATGAAGCAGCAATGTATAAAGTCCTCAAGAGTTGGGATCTTCAGAAGTGCATTATGTAGTTTGATTTTATAGCCAAATTTTAGCTTACAATTGGACATCGGAAAAAACTCTACTATAGAAAAATCGGAAAAATATTATACTTTAATTTATTTCATTTTTTTTTTAATTCATTTTACTTTACTTTATTTTATTTTATTTTAGATTATATTATTTAAGTTAATTTAATTTAATTTTATTTACTTTTTCTATTTTTATTTTATTTTATTTTATTTTGTTTTATTTTATTTTATTTTATTTTATTTTATTTTATTTTATTTTATTTTATTTTTTTATTTTTTATTTTTTATTTTTTTTATTTTATTTTATTTTATTTTATTTTAATTTATTTTATTTTATTTTATTTTATTTTATTTTATTTTATTTTATTTTATTTTATTTTATTTTATTTTATTTTATTTTATTTTATTTTATTTTATTTTATTTTATTTTATTTTATTTTATTTTATTTTATTTTATTTTATTTTATTTTATTTTGTTTTATTTTATTTTATTTTATTTTGTTTTATTTTAATTATATTGTTTTATTTTATTTTATTTTATTTTATTTTATTTTATTTTATTTTATTTTATTTTATTTTATTTTATTTTATTTTATTTTATTTTATTTTATTTTATTTTATTTTATTTTATTTTATTTTATTTTACTTTGTTTTATTTTATTTTATTTAATTTATTTTATTTTGTTTTATTTTATATTATTATATTTTATATTATTTTATTTCACTTTATATTATTTCATTTAAATTTATTTAAATTTATTTTATTTAGTTTGTCTACTGCCTTTTGGGTCTGATATCTTAGAGTTCTCGCTTCATTATTTGAACTTTCTGTTAGTGCCTTCATTCCATCATACTCTGTGCAAGACAATTATTTTTATGACTGCTGTCAACCGCTGATGACATAACATATAAAATAACAGAATACAAAACAGTAACAAGTGCTGCAAAACCAAAATGAGTCATAATAAGAGAACTAAGAAAGAAAAGAAGCTCGACGGAGCCCAACAGCAGATAGGAGCATGAAGAAAATCAAATAAGGCAATAACAAAATAACAACACAGTAAAGCTAAAAAGCTAAGAAAAACGCAGATGCAAGACGAAAAATCAACATAGCGTAACAAATAACTTGAAAAAGGAGGAGAGTCAGGTGGCGCTGGCAAACAGACCAAGAGGTTGCGTATACGCCACAGCGCACCTCAAAGCAGCTGTATTAATGTGAAAAACACAAACCAAAAAATGCACAGAAAAAATTGTACACAAAAACCATTCAACTAACGGTGAGCATGAGTTGAAACAGCAACAACAAAGACATACAAACGGCAATGAGCAGCGTATTTTTGCTGTCACGCAATTTGCATTTCGTAATTATTTGAGCCAATTAGAGACAACTTTTGGCTGAAACTCTACAAACATTTGCTGTGTGGGTGCTTTTTTCTATGCGGTTGAACATATTCTGATATTTGTATTTATATGTAGTTGTAGAGCATCTAATTTGCTTGATTATATTGGCTGTTATTTCCTGGTCCACCGATAATGTCTACAAGCGATAAAGTTTATTGGCGACGCTGTTGCGGTTCAGGTTTATAAAATTTTATGTACCACTAAGCAGTTAATTAAAAATTTCGTATTTTCATTAAAATGTTGGGTATTGCGCTTATTAAGGGTAGGTAAAGGAAGAGATGGCCATCTGGCGGGTATTATGGCCGATTATATATGTATGAACGGAGAGGTCTAAATTGAGCTGCATGAGACTCTACTTATTTTAATTAATTTTCTGTGCATCATTCTGTGGATAATACATAATTGTCGACAAACATTTTAACAACAATTTCTGTGCTTCCGGTTAAAAATGCATAAAACTTGCTTAAATTGCAATTACGACGTTTATTTTGTTTATATACTTTTAATTTTTTAAGCGCAAAATTAAGAAAGCGAACCAAGCAGAAGAAAAGGCATTACAAAACAGACTCAACTCGACTGCAGCGCAAGTTTGCTGTTTTACACCGTTAAGTTGCATTTATTCAGGTGGAAATTCTTAATACTAAATACATACATACATAGTGTATTTAAAATAAATGCAATAACAACAACCGAAAAGTAAACTACCATATGTATAGGAAAAGAAATTTACAGCGTCTCCAACAACAAATAGTTGTTGCAACAACGCTTCGTCGTGAAGCAACCGCCAAAGACAAGTAATGCAATTTAAGCATATTACCAATAACTCTCAGAAACATGCGAAAAGCACTAGTAACAACGAGCGACAATAACGAATTTTATCATCAACACACACACATACATATTTATGTATGTATGTATGTGTATAGTTAAGGCCGCAACAACATATTCGCTGACAAAATACATATGTTTGTTACTTGCATGTAAAGGATAATAAGCAGCAGCTGTATAACAACACTACAATAACAACAGAAAACAAAAAACAACAAAAATAAACAACAACAACAACAACAATGCAACATAAAGCTTGTGAAACTTTAGCAATTATGTTGTTATTCCTGGTAAACACATTTGTTCATCATTCAACAAGCACACACAAGCAGAGGAACACTGAAGTTAACAGCATACAGTAGGAAATAGAAGTCCAAAGGCCTCAGCGTCGGTTGATTTCGACATATTTGTTGAGTTCTGAATATCCAGTGTTTATTTACCAGCCATTCTTAGTGAAGTATATCAGTCAAAAGAAGCTCTGTTATTCCCCTAAATAATTTATCGCCTCAAGAAGCCTAAGAAATCCAGAGGAACTAAATTTGATATTATTTTTAATTCCTACTTTAGTCTTTCCTCTATAATCTACCTTTGATAGGGTCTAAAGCCGTCAATAATTACCTCATATGTGTTTTTAGACTTCGAATATAACTGTGGATGCAAACCCGATGGGTTCTCCAAAGATTCACGAAATTTTTTGCTGAGGATTCAAGAGTTATAATGTCTTGAGGTCTCAAAGAAAGTTTTGAGAACATTTTTTGCTCAATAATAGCCGGGTTCCCAATGTAAGTGAAGTTCAAAGCGAAATTGAAGGCTAGCGCACAGAATTTATGGCAGAAATATATCAAAACCTATAGGACTTACGACACCCATTGATTGGAAAAAGTAGGCATGTCGATTTTTCTAGTTTTAGTCAAAAAAAAAATCCAATTTTCTAATTTTCAGATAGAATCTCCGCTCGCGTCATACTCCCCTGTGAATCTATATCCAATCCTCTCTAAATTTAATGCCAAGAGCTCACCCCAGTCCCTGGAATGAAATCTACCATCTTGCCTTTGAGCTATTCTTTATTAAGCAACATCAGATCCTACGATCAGCGAGCTTTCTTCGGCCTTTTCCAGGAGCCGGATCACAGCAAGATTCGAAACATGAATCTCATAGACTAAACTCTAGGCAAAAATAAAGACATGAAGAGGTGAGTTTAGAGGAGTTTCAGCTGACCCGTTCGTTATGAAGTTTACATAGACGATACCAAGTCCTTAGCTCTGTATCCCGATATATAGTACTGCTTGCGACACAAATCGTGTACTGCTACATTGCCTTTTGTGTCTCTAGTAGAAAAAACTTCACTGCACTCTTAACCAATTCCAGTGACTAGTTAAATCTTCTTTTGTCCTCAGAAAGCCAAGCACTCATAGTTTACATGCTGTACTGTTTTCACACTCTTCCCCTTTATTTTCTGCCAGTTTTATGCTCAGTCAGACAATTGATGCCTGTAGTCCTGACCTCTTCGCTTCTAATAGAATCCTAGTCAGCTTTGAATCATTCCCAAAGCCTACTATCCTGACTATACAATATAGTTTCTTATGTATGCTTTCCTTCCCTGAATGGGATTAGTAAGTCCAAGGCCACTTATGCCTTGGTAGCCAATCTAGTTGGTTGTTTCTTTAAAAAGTTGAACCACTGGCGATTCCTGTCGCCTAAAAATAAGGCCCTTATCGTCATACCGTTGCTTATTATTTGCCAATTTACAGCAAACTAGTATTATACCAGTGCTGAGTTTGCGTGGAGGCTCTATGGAAGAGTTGGTGCAGCTGATTTTTACACACCCTTCGAGATCATCATAAGTGAGAGAAGAGTTTCCATGTGCCAAAGTAATATTTTCTAACCAAGAATGGAAGGTTCTTTTCCAATTTTGGTCCTCAGACTGTACTTTTCCCTGCTGAGCTTACAGCTATCATTACTGCTCAGGCCCTGTTGCTATTTCTAGCCTTGCTGAAGTATTGCACATACTCATATGTATTTCCTGCCGACCATTTTCATCTTTAGTTCCCTATTTATGTTCTTTTAAAACATATTAAACAAGTTTATTTAACGACATGAACGCATATTAGTATGTCTGATACATGCTCGTGTTGGGGTTTTTTGTGTTTTTTTTTCTTTTCAAGTTGTGGCGCATGTTAAACACGTCTTTTTACATTTTTGCCCCCTTTTTTCATTAAATATTTTTTTATTTTCATTTTTAATATTATTTTACTTTTAATTTTCTCTTTTATTTCATATTTATTTTATTTACTTATTAAAAAATACGTATTTATGCAAATAAAAAAATATTACCCTTCAGGCAGAAATCCTCCACTTAGCGGTTTTCTTTTACTTCAGTTTACATCATGTTCTCTTTGTGTATATTTCAGAGCATCTTATTGGGTTCGTTATGGTAATGAATATTATTTGTTACTTAAATACTACGAATTGTGTTCACTTTTTAAAGAATTACTTTTTATTTATCCTGCTCACATCTGACATACTAACATTGCACTTGCGCTTAACGAGCAACTCTTGTGCTCTTGCAACTCAAGGAGATCGTTCTACTTAATCTACACTTTCGAGAGCACTGGATGAGCAGCTCAGTTGCAGCACTTTCGGTCGGTTTTTTTTTTAATTTTTTCCTGCTCATTATGTGCATGCTTGTTGTATATATTTTTTTTTAATATTTTTTTATCATTCTTTATTTTTGCAATTTTTTTATTTATTTTTATTTTCCATGTGTCTGCATGTTGTCCTTGTGTCGCCGGCAGCAGCGACTTGCATGTCTCAACATTATGGGTGCTTAACGTAAAACTTGTGTTCTTGTCGCATAATTATATATTATATAATATTATTATGTGAAACAAATTTCTTCCTTCCTTCCTGTTTTTCTGCTTTCTGCTTTCCTTCTTGGGAAAATGCTAACAGGCATTAAGAAAGGTATTTAAGGTGCTTGTTTGTTGTTGTTTTGTACATGTGAAAAAATGAAGTAAATGCATTCGCAGACTTTGTTAATGGAGAAGGTACTTAAAATTCTTGGTAACGGTATTTTATAGTGTGCAAGTATTTGTTGATATGTAGTACGTTTTTATTTATTTATTTTTATTTAATTTTCTTGGCAGTGAGGAAAACTTATATTTTTGCAGCAAGCATCGTCGTCTTCTTAATTAACTTTAATAAGAAATTTTCTTTGAAACCAGAAAAACCGACAGATGTCGCGATAGCGTTCAGCGAAAAATAATCCTGCTGTGGCTCAAAGTATGCTTCGACAGGCGTCAAAACCAACTCGGCACTTCTTTTCACAGAATTTTGATATCGCTTGGAAGGTTTACAAAGCCCAATTGGTCCAAGAACTGAAGCCTCATTACAAACCGATGCGATTTCGTTTCGCTCAATGGACTGAAAATCAATCAGAAAGAGGGCATTTTTAACGAAAAATCTTCTTTTCCAACGAAGCTCAGTTTCACCTCGGTGGATCCATCAACAAGTAAAACAGCTGCAGTTCCAGCTCAGAAAACTTCCAGGTAACCATGGGTAAGCCAATGCATTCTCAACGACTGACTATTTGGCGCGACATATGAACTAGCTGCGCGACTTCTAGGAAGAAGCTATCGTTGCATGTCAATGCCTATCGTCAGGGTGTGAAGCTCAGAAATTATTTGTTTCCAAATGTTGAAGAAAAGTAACATGGACGATGAGTGGTTTCCAACGGGCTTTGGGCCACACATCGAACGTTCGAAAAAGATATAATTAGCCGAAATGCAGATATCAGGGGGATGCTTCGCGGCTATGGTTTGACTCCTTTGGACTATTTTTTGCAAGGAGCTAATAAGGAGAAGTGGTCACTGTAGCCATTCAGAGACGATTCATGACTGCGGGCTAAAAATGCAAGTCGCCAGACTTATAATGAAAAGTTGGGTAAACAGACAGACAGACAAAATAAGCTAATGGAAGAATTGCCACAGCGGCCATATAAAAGAATTGGTGTCCATTAGAAATCGCAATGTGTAGGAATTTCAGTAAAAGCAAATTTTTTCATTATTTACATAACCTATAAAGAAATCTAGATCCCGCGCCACCTGTCGGTATCTTGCAAAATGTATGCATTTCGAACTCTCAGTGACAAAATTACTCTCAGTTCTTTTGACTGATCCCTTCTCATAACCACACTTATTTAAAGGATGATTTCTGCACGCACCTTCTCGGAAATGTTCCTGATTCAGCTTTACCTACTTCGGTAACCCGGTTAACTGTATTCCTTATCTCCACATCTATCTCTTCCACATGCAGTGTGAGTCTCACTACGGTCACCTAAAATCTGATATCAGCTTAGAATCCACAACTCCCACTAGATTGTTATCAACAGCCACAAATACATGTTTCCTACGTAACATCCAATACTTGAACTTGATATCTTTAGCAGTGTCACTTGTTTAGGTTTCCCGGTTGACACTAACAAACTGGCTAGACCACAAGACTCTCCCCTCTTCAAAAATCCTTCTTTAGCACAAAATTTTCACACTCTCACCACAGGCGTGTGAAGAAACACTGAAAGATAGAAAATAATCATATATCACTATACTTGTATCAGCGACTTGATTCTTTGTATGTAGGTAAGTGTGTGTTTGTAATCGTAAACAATTTCAAAATTTACTACGACTACAGCGCCTTCAGTCTTCATACTAAATCTGTTTGGTCAATTTCCACTGTCTATTTGTTGGTTTTTTGCCATTTCGCCTTTTAATCTTTCTTAGTGTATGTCCTTCCACTTTGGTCGTGTGTATTGTTTTACGTTGTTTGACCATAAATCTTTTGTTCATTTTGACATTTCAATTTCAATTTTTGCCTCGTTACTGGCGCAAATAGATTTTCACTACTCTAAGCCAACTGCAACGTATAGTAGGTACATACATACGAATATAGTATACTAGTGGGGATATTGAGATATTAAGATCGTTGATTTTTGATACTAAACCGACCACAGTTGGACGTTAATTATATAATTTCTTCGACTGCCCCTTAAGAAATGAAATAAAATAATGAAATGTACCCAACGGCAGCAAGCGCTTATATTTTTTCTAGTACTTATTCCATATAAGATATATTTATATCCATTTGAAGTTAAAACATAGCATAAAAATAGATATAACTGTACTACTGTGCGCCCTCTGGCGTGTAATTTTTTCCTCCAAATATTATTTCTTTTAATAAAAGAATTTTATTTCATTATGACAGGTACATTCAATATGGAATATATTCCGTATATGAGCAAAATTTATCTATAAATGCTTATATTTCACTTAGCTTTACCAAAGCTTAACCTTCCGGTGGTTTTAAGTTTGTTTTGCTATTCGAATATCTGACAACCTTGAGAGATTCAGTCATTCTAATTCGTTACAGGAACATTTCCAAGTTTTGTAACTGAAAACAAAGTGTACCGAAATGATTTTCTATTACTACAAACTCAATTTTTGGCTCTTTATAAGTTTCAGTTAGTGTCATGGTAAATTGTAATTCTCGTTTAAAGAAATATAATATTCGCACGGGACAAAAAAGAGTAAAAAAGAGACGTTCATGAATAACAATTTCTGGATTCATTTCAACGCTACAGGAGGCATTATTTCAGTGTTATTCATTCAGAAATGATAAGCGCTGTGATAACACTTTGATATTAATTAAAAATTATTTAAATTCTTTTGTCGCACGGGACACTTTTCGCAATCCTCAAATTTTTAACAGATTGGTATATGGCAGACATGTTTTAAGTTGGTTTATACGCTACATAAAACTACTAAGCCAACCGTTTACAATATATAGTTCTAAAAAATGGACTCCGCATCGATGGTGACTCGCCAGCAGCACCGAGAGCTTGGTTGGGAGATTCACTCCCATGCATACACCTTATGGTCCGTAGCTTGCGCCAAGTGTTCTTGGCGAATAATTTGGTTGGTGAAGCATTAATCTTAAGTGAAGCCTGTGAAAATCGATATTACCAATTTTTGCCCACTAGGCACAAAGGTTTCTATGAGAGAGGCACAATGATATTACCCTCAAAATAGCAAAAAAGTTATCAAGCCAAATGAGGCATATTTGACATACATCCTGAGAGTAAACAAGTAAACAAAGAGAACTATATTTCGGTCCAAAAAAAAAAAAAAACCCAAACGATTTATTGCAAATTCCCCCGAAGAATTGGAAAACGATTTACGCCACTTACAATCACTAAATGGGATCAGCAAAGTACACCAGTGACCAAAAGAAAAAAAAAGCCTACCAAAAGTCATGTGGCATATATTAAGAGTTCAGCTGAGTACGCCGATTACAATGCTAAGTCACGGCCTGACAGCCGTGATATGTTGCGCCAACAGTAAGATGGCCAAGAAACTATTACTACCACCACCACCACCATGGGATGGCATAAATTTCAGGATGCGAAGAAATTGGAAGGAGCGACTTGCAGGAAAAAGCGAAAAAAAGAGAAGCACACATAGCTCTTAAGCGACTGACAGTTGGCAGAATGTGAAATTGGTCAAAAGAGACGATATTTGCTGCAAACCAAAGAAAATTAATAAAGGAAAAGAAATAGAAAAAGAAGTGAAGGCGCACAAAAAGTGACGAAGCATGTGTGATTTTTACGCTGAGTTTTTTAAGTTATTTTCTTTGCATATATTATTGCATACTGCCCAGAAGCAGCAGCTAAGGTTGTTTCGCCTTATGAATATGCAATTTTTTCGGTTTTTACGCCTATCACTGGCCTAAGACAGCTGTCGTCTATTAATAGAGTTTGAAAAAAAAGAACATTATTTATGCAAATATTGCATTTCTTAAGTGTGTGTGTGTGTGTATGTAGGTTTTAAGGAATGCCATCTGTCAGTGCAACGCTTATGAATCAAAATCAAATAAAGTTGCTGACTTGCGGAGCATACAACAAAAGCAAGAAAAATTTCCATGCAAAAACTACACAAGATTGTGTTTGTTTGAAAAACTATTGCAACAACAACAACGGCTAAAATATAACAAAAAAAAAGGCAAGACGGAGGCATTTCACTTGACATTTGAATTTCTCAGCGCTCAACGTTCACGGCAACTAACAGTCCAACAGGCTTACCATACGTTACGTGCCTTCAACCGGCAACGAATAGTAAAAATTTTTGCAAGAATAACAAATGCAAAAAGCGTATGTAAATATTGGCTGGTCAACTTTTTGTTTTGTTTATTAATTTTGCTATTCTTCGCCAGTGGAGCACAAGCCGGTAATATATGCAATATGAATACGAGGGACGCTCGATGGGTACGCAATAGAGGGTATAAAATAATTTGTAGGAAGTGGATCTCAAGTTATTTTTAGAAGTAAATAGTCAAGCCTATCATACTTTTTCGAATAAAAAATTTCAAGAAAAAGTTTACTTATTTACTTTTCAAATCCATCTTGGTCTCTACGAGCTCTCTTGTTCGGGGTTTTGACTATAAATGCACAGCCTAGAGACCGTTTCGTAAATCGCCTAATGATAATTTTGATATTATTTCGATTCAAACTGGAGTTCTATAAGCTCTTCATTGGGATTTTGTAGAAGATTTTCCCCTACAAATGTCCCTAGAAGCACTCATGCAGTGAATAAGGCGATTGTGGTACATATCTACTGGATTCAAGTCACAAGGTCATTACGGGGAAGGAAAAAGTTGATGAAATTGTCAAAAATGCCATCCAACTGGTTATCAAATCAGCCTATGGAAAACGAAAGATTCTTTGCAATGAAATTTCCAAGAGAACTGGAAGCCGCGTCAAGCTTAAACGGAATGCATTAATGGAACAGAAGAACGTCAAGACCATGTACAATGATATAAAAGTAAAACACATCCATTTTTTGCTTACGAGTTCTCTAGAGAACTGCTGGTAAATTGTGGGCCTGATTAAAGTCTACAACCTATTACCATCATAAGCGAGCAGAATGGTAGTGGCACATGTAGAAAGTGTGCCAGTCCGGACTTATATACGAGACACCTTAGACATCTAGGAGCTTCGGTATTCAGGGGATTAGAAGCACCGAATATCAAGGATCTTCCTTGTGGTGTGCATCTTGATGGGGCATCTACAGTTTATTCAAGGCCGACTTGGAACGTCTGATGGAATTTTATGACGAGCTTTTTATTTCGTATCAGAAATACACTAGGAGGGTTTGACAATCTCTGAAAAAACGAAAACCTGCACTACAAAGACCCAACAGCCAGCCAGTGTAATCTTACCTAAATTTCCCCAGTGTTTATTATACACTTCGATGTTCCTACCCGACCTGGGTAGAGCTTTTATAACAGATACTTCCGGCAGATGACCAAAATATTTAGGTTTTTTCTACTTTTTTCCATTTTTCTTTGCCTGAAACTCCATCGTACCCCTCTCTGAGTAGCATAGAATTCAATGCGCTTAGATGACTCTACTTCGGTGTAAAAATAAAGCATGGAATTTATGACCCTTGATCGGTGAAGTCAAACACAATGAGTTTATCTCAGACTGAGTTCTGCTTTGTTAAATTTTTTCCCATTACTTTACCCAATCCACACTTCAGGAGCCCACGTTTCAGGAGAGCTAGCTATCCAGCTTAAGCTCATCTACTACTTACGAACATATCAAACGCCCTCGTAAGCTCCAGCCCCCTTCCAGTGGGTAAAGCGTACGGCATGTGGCGTGTGGCCTGACGGCTGATTTTGCATTACCGCACTGCAGTATTTTCGCAAAGTTCAGAATTGTAGTGTGTTTTAAGGCGCATGCATGCAATGTATACCCACTTGTTATTGTTGTTTTTATTTTTGCATATGCATGACAAGCCCTCAAACTCGCGCCACAAGCATAGGCACACGATGCATATCATGTTGTTAGTTTTTCATAAGCATAAAACAGTCGGCTTGTGCATGCTTTGCTTGCCATACATACATACCAAAACACACACACACACACCTTCATCAGCACGTCACAGCACACACATACTAATGTTCAATAGGTAGTATACCTATATAGGTAAATGCATATTTCACGTCATTGTTTGGCCAAAATGTCCACTTCCGCATGATGGAATGCCGGCATCCGCTTGTTTTGGCAGCTGACTCTACGTTCGTTTGGTTCACAGGTGAATTTGCCGTTGAGGCATGCAATGTTGTTGCAAAAAACAAGTGTGTGTTTTTTTGTATTTAAATTTAAATTTTATTTTATTTTGTTGGAATATTGCATTTTTACATTTTTTATTTTATGTTTTCCATGTATTTTTTTTTTAACGGTACAGAGAAAAACATTACTGATTTATTTTGCGATAATTTCGCTGTTCGAAAATAATCAGTTTTTTTCCCCTGGTTTTTATAATAAAATTTCCGCTTGAATTAATTTACCAAATACTGTTGAAACATTTTGGCCCCTTCTGAAGTGAAATGAGTAATTTTTTTCCTGTTTTGTGTTAGAAAAAGTTCAACATTAGTAAATGAAAATGATTGGCTTATCTGGAAAGAGATCTTGGAAACGATAAAAAGCAAATATAAACACCAAAATTATTTTTAGCAATTTCCCAAAAAAGTATAAAGTTAAGTAGAGGAATTTGTTTTAAACAGGATCACGCTTTATATCAAGCAAATTCGGTTTTATAGTGCAATTTCTATTAGGTTTAATAAAAAGTAGTCCGAAACACGCTCTCGGCTACTTGAGAAGAGATTTCGTCTTCGCGCTCCCATTTCTCTGCTGCTATATCTGTGTCCCGTTCGGCTGGAAGTGAACGACATCTACATATCTTCTTATTTTACACTGCCAAGTGCTAAGAACTAGTCATTCCAATAGTAGTTGTTTTGGTGAAAACTTTATCACAAACGTACGTCCTCATGAAGTAGTTCCCCATCTCCAAAGGACTCTGTCTATCCCATACGACGATGTAAGGATAAGATCGAAAAGAACTTCACAGAATCTGGTGCTCAGAAGAGGTTGTACCACAACTCCCAAGGACCTTTTAGCATGAATCGGTTGTACAAAACGCGCCCAGCAGGGTGAATACCACACACGACGATGTAAAGATCCATAAGGATTTCACTGAATGAAACTTTCCGGTTGGACCTGCTGATCAGCTCATATGTTTTCGGCGGATTTTTATGCAATGTGCTTGACGCTTTATAAGCTCTGAAGCGAATTTTTGGCCGAGCTCCTGTTCCGATTTGATATGAACCTCTTTTATGTTTCTCCAACAAATGGAGCGACGTACAGTTTATTCTACGCCTTCGCCCAACGGCTGATGGTTTTCTATAAAGAGCTCTTTATTTAATTTCAGAAAAACCCTCAGAGGGCTTGACAATCCTTGCCGAAGGCCGCCCACAATCAGAAAAATTGACTTTTTAATGAATTATTGGCGCTTCGTTACCGCCGATATTGCGTATTGATGTTTTTCCAATAAATGGAGGGACCTACAGTTTATACTAAGCCGCCTCCGAACGGCTGATGGTTTTTTTACGAGGAGCCTTTTATTTGACGTCCGAAATACACTCGGAAGGGTGGACATTCCCTGCCGAGGGGCGACCGCAATTAGAAAATTTAACTTAATTTTTTATTTAAATTAATTTTCCATAACTTTTGGATGTTGCTGGCACTGGGATATGAACCCGAGCCTTCCGAATGTCATTAAGCAATGCTAACCACTCGGCTATCGCGGCCGCCGACCTTTGAATTAAGTTTATATAATTTTTGGATGCTGGTCGGACCAGGCCTTGAACTCGGACCTTCCGCATGGTACACTGACCACAAAAGTAATACATTTCAAAAATTGAATCTCCATTACTTTACTTGCCTTGGGTCTTAAGAATTGCCTCGGTAGTTATTCGTCACGAAACAGACGTGGCTTAAAGTTCTTCCATAGCTTCGGAGTAACTTTTTACCAGCCTGCCATTTTAAACACCTCCTTTCCAAGGTAGCGAGTAGCGTTGATTTGGGAAAAAGGGAAACCCCATAAATAACTCACTGAAAGCAAGCTTCTGCTATTCAGCTGACTTACTGCCGCCCAACCTAGGTTTATAATTGATATTTTCTACCACTGAAACATTGGCCGAGGTCTTCCTTTCAGATATGATTGATGTTTTTTTTGTTTGTTGTTTTGATGTTTTTTCTACAAAAGTGATGATCTGCATTTTTTCCAAGCAGTCTCCGAATGGTTGATGAATTTTCATGTGGAAAACTTTCAGAGCGGTAGGCTTCAAACCCATGAATGTCTTTACGATAGCACACTCTGCACTATAACCGCAGAGAGCTCTATTCTATGAAGCGGCTCGAAGTCAACAGAGTTTATTATCTTTAGGCTGGTATCCTTATCGAAGCGGGAACTTTTTCCAAATATAAAATCTTTAAGAAATTTACATCGCTCTACCTCCAGCTGAGTTTTGTTCGGACTTTCCAACTTCAGTATCGATATAAAAGAATAGTGAAATTCTCCTTGTCGTAGATCCTACAATTGCTCCATGGAGACGCCTTTACATTATATCGACGGACAGTTCGGCAGTATAGGCACTTCGGGCCTCACTTCGGGCAACTTTGTAGCGTTTAACATCCCTTTCGTCAAAGGACTTACTGCCTATTATATTTTGAGGAGTTGGGCTCGTTTGTGACCGGGGAGATGGTCTACATGACTCGTTCTTCCGCTAAGGGCGAGGCTGCTATCGTGTTTCAGTTTTTAGGGATACCAACTATGGTTATTCCGCACGAATTTGAATCTTCCCTCTCTTGGGTTTAGCTCCTCATCTTGGTTAAATGGTTACTCTTATCTTCCGCTTTCGTACACTTTTACTAAAAGCCTTTGGAACCTAAAGAAACAGTGAAATTTGGCGAGTGAAGTGGAACAAAAATTAAAAAAAACATACGTGTATGTATATTATGCATAGAAAGAAGAACTTAAACACTCACAATGAAATTTTCAAAATTCATTTAGTCACCAACAAAAGCCCTCAACATCAAAGACAACAGGGCGTGGCACACAAAACGACGCGCTTTTGAATGGTAAACGTCTAGTCAAGCGAACATTTTTATCGCAATCAATTTGCGAGTGGAAAGCAGTGCAAAGGAATTGAATGAATGAAAAGTAAATAAAAAGAAATCACATTGTAGGCAAATAAAACAACAAAAAAAGAAGAAATTATAAAAAATGGCAAAAATCACTGGCCACTTACATAAGTACATTGCTAGAATAGCAAGCAAATAAACAAATCGCTAACAAACATCGCTAGTGTAGAAGAAGAAAATCAACCAATGGACGGCAATACACACACACACACACACACACCCATACAAACTCATACATATAGAAGTACCACTCAAAAGTATTTGGCGTTTGGCGTTTGGCGTTACGTTTCATTCACTTACGTTTATTAAAAAATTATACAAAATAACACAAGTAAAATAAAAGAAAAATGACGAACAGAAAAATCAAAAAAAAACCACACACACACATGCACACAACATAACACAAACGTTGCAAACGCGGCAGCAACATGACCAGAAACCGACAACTGTTGTAACTAACACTTTGTGGGTGTAAATAATAAACACACACATGTTGGTTCTAATATGTTGTTGTACACAATAACAACTGCATCAAATAAATTGACTAAATTGTTGTAATAGAATCTCGTCTGTTCACTTGTATGTGTGTGTGTGTGTGTGGGTGTGTACACTTTGACTAGTGAAACATTTCCAATCAACCGCAGTTTCGCTTTGGGGAAACAGTTGATACATATGTATGTATGTGTATACATACGTATATACACGTACTCAAAGTGAGAAAACAAATTTTCATATGTTTTATATGTATGTATGTATGTATTGGTTGCTTGCTATACTCATATAACGTTGGGTCAATTTGAAAATTTTAATTACAAAATGTATTGAAAAAAGAAATAGTCATATTTTTTGTAGTAAGTAAAAGAGTTTATTGAGAGAAAAAGACAGCAAATTGAATGACAGTAAGTTGAAGGAAACCTCCCGATCTGAAAATTAACCCCGAAGGTTCGTCCTTTGTAGGGATTCAGCCCAAAAATATAGAAGAGAGAGAGAGATATATTGCAAGGGTAGCTTACAGAGCGGTCGTTACTGTCGCGAGAGAGAGAACTCGTTATATGATAAGGATCTTACAATCTTCTACAGAGGATTTTAGTATCATTGATCTCACCAACCGCGCCATTAGTTCTACTTTCTCCATACTAGGTATGCAAGCGAAATTAATGGTTGGGATCCTGGCTACCACGTCATAACTAAGTCATAGATAGTTTCGTCTAACTAGAAACCATTAACAACATCGGGAACAATATTAGCCTAAAAATTCACCGCAGAATCTCTCCCTCAAGGGGCAACTGCTTGGACTGCGCGGACAATTGAAAAGTAATGTCTTATCGCGACAAACGACGATCTAATTCTACAAGTCACTCATTATTCCCGATCTTCTTCCTCGTATTTAAGGTTAGGAAAATTTCGCGTAAAACTCTCTCGCTCCTCTGCTTTAGGGCGATGGGAAATACTGCAAACGATGGGCGTCAATATATTGTACAATAGTAAAGTGGAATAAGAAACAGCGAGTACGGATTAGGGTGAGTAAAATCTAATAGTTCCCGGTACAGTTAGGTCTTTATAACAGAACGGCCGGGAATTTTATACGACGAAGGACTTTCACTACCGCAATATTTCCCGAAAACCAATGTGGGGAATATTTTTGCGATTACAAACAAAACAGCGGCTGCACTAGCGTCAGTTTGGTATGTGAAAGCGGAAAACCTCTACCCTGACTTGACTTGATGTTTCCAATTGGCGCAAAAAAGCTAACAGAAAAACAACTGGCGTGCTATTGTGGATGAGGCTATGATGTTGTAAGAGATGCCTAGTGAGAAGAAGAAAGGTTTTCAAGTATTTCTTGATCGATATAAGTATTGCTGCATTAAGTCTATGATTTTAGTAAATGCTAAGCGGTCCTTTGAGTGTTACAAAAAGGCTCTAGCATATACCGCTTGAGAGCATACCTTTACTACCCTAAAACAGAGTTTAAGAAGAAGGGAAAGTGACTATAGGATATCATGATCCTTTTACAGAGCTTAATGTAATGTCCTCGAAGATTTGTTCCTTCTATCACTAGTCCCCATAGAAAGAATCGGGACAACGTTGAACGGACCACTCTCATTTTATACTCCTCGCACTTCGAGCCAATATGAGCTGGAATAAAGTTTGTTTTGTTACTCTCCATTTTGGACCCATCTTTTCTATCTTAGGAGAACGTAACCTGACTCATTAAGAACTTATGGAAGTTTAAGTTACTTAGGATACTTCTTCCAGCACATTACTTCTGATAAGAGAGAAATGGAGATGTGCCTCCTCTATAGGTATCTCTACAGACCCTGGTCTCAAGCTTTGAATTTCCACATTGTTTGTTCAAGTTGGCGTGCAATTCTCTTACGTTTCAGGGTTGCTATAGGGAGGCGAAGGTAACAAATATCTTCACCTATTAAATATTCGACGCATATTCTGCAAAACACGTATTTATCTTCAACTTTTTCACCATTTTAGTAACTTTCTTTCTAACTAAAAACCCACAATTAATACAACTTTTAATCTTTGCCATCTTTGCCAGAAAAAATAATAATAATACCCAACACAAGCAAATCTCTACAGCAACTCTTCTCAATTTTACCAACACAGTGTCTTTGTGTCTCAATTTCACGCTTCATTTGCAAATGTCTACACGAAATTTGTCCCTACTTTACATGATTTATAGTGAAAACTTTTAAGCCACATTGTCACATAATTACCCACCAAAAAACAACTGCGAGCCGCCAAATAACAACAGGAAAAAGGAGAGAAAACAACAAAAACTACTAGAAAAAAATACTCAAAAAATTACCAACATACACGCAGATTGCAAGGAAACAAAGCAATAAGTAGCAACAACAACAAACACTGTTAAATGAACTTATAAAAGCCACATTAAAAGTCAATGAGCGGCTAATGGAATTAAGGAAATGACGGTAAGCTGCCTTTATATGTACATACACATATAAACGAGTGTAGATTGTAGTTATGTTCTTATGGTATAGTGTGTGACCCGCTGGTAGTTGTTTGTTGTTGACTGTTGGCTGGTGACCAACGAAATTAAGCCACGAAAAATGCCCATTTAAAATGTAATGCACGTAATGTCATTAAAATGTTCATTACGAATAATTAAGAAATTCACGCTACGCTCTCACTCTCGCGCACCCGTTCTCTCTCTATCTCTCTTCCCCCCGCTGGGCAAAAGAGTTTACAGTTTGGCCTTTTCGTTATTGGGGATTTTCGTAAGTCACCGCAGTGCATGTCCTTGCAATTATTTCTTATTTTATTTTATTTATTATTTTGCTCATTTCTTAATTTTCTGTTGTGTTGTTCGATTGTATAGATTTCAAGTTGCCGCAAAAAAAATCTCAGCAGAGGCTGAGCAGAAAGATCCACTGAAGTGAATGAGATTAAAAGGCACAGCCTTAAACGAAAATAAAATTAAATTAAATTAAACTAAACAAAATAAAAAATCAAGTACGATAAAATAAACTTAATTTCAATTAAACAAAATAAAAATTAAAATTAAAAATAAATAAGAAAATAATTAAATTAAATAAAAAATTTAAAAAAATATACATAATAAAACAAAATAAAATTAAATTAATTAAAAAAAATTAAAATTAATAATCTAAATAAAAGAAAAATTAAATAGCATAAAAATAAAATAGAAAAATAAAATAAAATTACATTAAAAAAAAGGAAATAAAAGAAGTAAAAAATAAAATTAATTTAAATGAAAAAAATTAAAATAAAAATTTAAAATAAATAAGAAACTAATTAAATAACATAAAATAATGAAATAAAAAAAGATGAAATAAAATAAAATAAAATGAATTTAAAAAAAATAATAAAACAAAATAAAATTAAATTAAATAAAAAACATTAAAATAAATAATCTAAATAAAAGAAAAATTAAATAAAATAAAAATAAAATAGAAAAATTAGATAAAATTACATTAAAATAAAAGAAATAAAAAATAAAATTAATTTAAATCAAATAAAATAAAAATAAAAATTAAAAATAAATGAGAAACTAATTAAATTATATTAAATAACATAAAATAATAAAATGAAATAAAATAAAATAAAATAAAAAAAAAAAAATAAAACAAAATTAAATTAAATTAAATTAAATTAAAATGAATAATCTAAATTAAAAAAAAATTAAAATAAAAAAATTTAATTACATAAAATTTTAACAAATAAATTTAAACTAAGTTTAATTAAATAAATACGAATTAAACTAAATTAAATAAAAATATAATAAAAATGAATTAAATAAATTTAAATAAAGCAGAGCAAAATAACATAAAAAACAAAATAAAATGAAGTGGAATCAAATGAAATACAACAAAATGAAATAAAATCCTTCACATCCCATATTTTATATAAACATTTTTTTTACATTTTTTTATCTTTTTCAAAGCTTTTTACTGCGAGACACTGTCTACATATCTCGTATTAATTTTTTATTATTAATTTTTTTCAAGGTTTGGCAAATCTCGTTCATCAAGAATTAAATTGATTGATGCTTTCCAATTATTTGATTTCCCTTGCCGTTCTGACGTTTTTAAGTAAATATCTAAAAATAAATAAATAAATATGGACCCAACTCTCTATATGAAAAAATTTCGTATATTTTTTTCGTTTCCCCCGCCATACCTTGAAAATTTTCACCTCTAAAATAAAAAATTTAAGACTAACCCACACACTGCCATACCTTCCTACCTTCGTTTTCGTCCTTCTCTTTAACTAATTTATGCAAATTCTCGGAGACAATTTGCAGGAGACATAATTAGCTTAGACAGACGGAATTTTTAACGATTTGTCGCATGCCAACCGATGTCTCGGCTCCTGAATGCTCTTTATCCCTGTCTAAAGCTTCCACGTTTGTTTGGATGAAGGAATTTGCCTGGAATTCAGGTTTAATTTACACAAAGCGACAGCGAGTACAACAACGAGTGGAATCAAATAGAAAACTGAATTAAAATAAAACACTGGAGTCTTAACAGACAGACGAGCGACATTACTGGAGAACCAGCATAAAGGAAGTAATAAAAGCAGTAGATGATAACCAGCATTGCAAGAATAGCACCAACAAATAAATAAAGAATAGGAGTAGTGCTGAAATAAGCCTTAGACAGTAAACAAACGAGAAATGAGAAAAATACTATCACACTCCCTTTGCAGCCTACACTTCTTATGTGTACTGCCGACAGCACTAAAGACAATTAAACTCCTGCTGTTAACTAACGAAAGGGACACAAGCCTCGTACAACTATAATAAGCAACAACAACAGCAAGAAGAAGAAGAGAAAAACTGTTTACGCTCGGTTAGCAGAAATGGTTGGGAAAGGAGTCAAGAAAAATAAATAACTGAATCAAAATAACCGCGTCAGCAAGCGGAAATAAAATAGGGGACACATTCAAGCAAAACCGGACACAATCAGAAATCGACCAAAGGAAGTTTAGTTCAGCTGACAGCTGTTTGGAGCGGGAACAAGAAAAATAATATGATATGTTGTAGGATATTTAGTGGCATTAAAAGACAGAAAAGGCAGAGGAGTCAACTCTGTGAATAGAAAGGTCAGCACGCGTAGACTACATTACTATTCATTCAATTCATTAGGGGTGGTGCCAAAGGAACTCCTAGGCTATTATAGATACTTTTTCATACGTTCATACATATACAATGTGGTGTCCTGTGTGCTTCCTCAGATTGTAATTTAAAAATATACACACAATAATATGCATAATATATAAAAATGAGATAAAAAATAAAACAAACTATAATAAAAAAATAAAATAAAATAAAATGAAATAATATAAAATAAAATAAAATAAAATAAACAAAGTAAAATAAAATAAAATAAAATAAATGAAAGTAAAATAAATTGAAGTAAAATAAAATATAGTAAAATAAAATAAAATAAAATAAAATAAAATAAAATAAAATAAAATAAAATGAAATAAAATAAAATAAAATAAAATAAAATAAAATAAAATAAAATAAAATAAAATGAAATAAAATAAAATAAAACAAAAAAAATAAAATAAAATAAAATAAAATAAAATAAAATAAAATAAAATAAAATAAAATAAAATAAAATAAAATAAAATAAAATAAAATAAAATAAAATAAAATAAAATAAAATAAAATAAAATATAATAAAATAAAATAAATTAAAGTAAAATAAATTGAAGTAAAATAAAATATAGTAAAATAAAATAAAATAAAATAAAATAAAATAAAATAAAATGAAATAAAATAAAATAAAATAAAATAAAATAAAATGAAATAAAATAAAATAAAATGAAATAAAATAAAATAAAATAAAATAAAATAAAATAAAATAAAATAAAATAAAATAAAATAAATAAA
This sequence comes from Ceratitis rosa, assembly GCA_037013455.1. Lineage (NCBI taxonomy): Eukaryota > Metazoa > Arthropoda > Insecta > Diptera > Tephritidae > Ceratitis > Ceratitis rosa. The sequence continues at coordinate 23,822,409 of JAWMAG010000013.1, read as the reverse complement.
ATAAAATAAAATAAAATAAAATAAAATAAAATAAAATAAAATAAAATAAAATAATATAAAATAAAATAAAATAAAAAAATAAAAAAAATAAAATAAAATAAAATAAAATAAAGTAAAGTAAATTAAAATAAAATAAAATAAAGTAAAATAAAATAAAATAAAATAAAATAATATGAAACAAAATAAAATAAAATAAAAAAAAGTAAAATAAAATGAAATAAAATAAAATAAAATAAAATAAAAAAAAAAAATAAAATTCATTAAAATAATATCAAATAATATAAAATAAAATAAAATTTATTTGAGATAAATTAAATAAAATGAAGTGAAATTTGGTCAAATATCAAATATAAAATTAATTTGTATAAAATAAAATTAAATAATATTAAAAAATAAAATTAAATTAAGTTAAAAATTGAAAATTAAATAGTGGAGTTAAATATTATATTAATTAAAGCAAACTAAAATAAAATAAAATTCAACCAAAAACCCACTGTTCAACTCCCTGCAATTGCGAAAAAAATCCATTGGTTGCGGCAATCAGAAACGCAATCCGGAAGAAGTATACGCCATTATGCACGTGAAAGCGATATTATGCCATATACCATACAGCGAACCTGCACTGCACCCCTATACCCTCACCACCAGCCCTACCTCAGCCAAAGAAAACCAACAGTGCAACCTCCTCCAATCAAATCACACAGCACGTAATGCCCAACTTTGCAGCTAAGGTGGACAACCTGACACAGTGAAACTAAACAAAGAGGCTGCGAGTCCTTGGCATTCGCGTCGTGATAATGAAAGTGATATGTAGCGAATGGTTGCTGTAATTGGAGTTGGTTGTTGTTTCTCTCTCTCTCTGAAATGCCGTGAAGTTATTGTAGCTTGTTTTGGTTGGGATGTTGGGTCATCAACAATAAACAATTCGGTTAAGCTTCGCCTGTCTTATTAACGTTAATGATACACCACATTTCGGAACATAAAACATATAAGCTTGTTGACTGTGTAGACCGTGGGTGACCGTCACCCTACTTACTCTTAGCATACATTTCATTCGACCAACACTGTCTGCTTTATTTAGGAGCTGACATTTCTTCTTAATTTTTCTTATTCTTCTTCTTCTCGGCACACACACACTCATTACTCAGATTTCACTCTCTACTATTGCCAAATAAACAGGCAGGCAGAGGAGACATAATAATATTTAAGTGACACACTAAGGCAGTCAGGCAAAAGTATACTACTTGACACTCACTGTGGTTGGCTAGACGTGGACATTAGTTAAACGAAGCAGAGTGTCTGGACACACTACTTCTTCGCTGTACTTTTTTATTATTTCTACTTTTATTGCTCTGTTCATGCCTCGCGTATAGCTTTTGACAGTAAATGTCAAATGATGCTGTTTTATATGCTTTGAGGTAGCGCTTTCTTTTTTGTGTATCAAAGTCGTTTTCGTGTGTTGGACGGTCTTTTGTGGCAAGTGTCACGTTTGTATGTGTGCTTGTGTAGGTGACAGGATTCGTATGTCAAATAAATTGTAATTAGTTGGATGTACTGCTCCCCCAAGCTCTAGACAACAGCTTAACTTAAGTTTTGATAGATATTTATTCAACAGACTTTGTTGTGTGCACTGTTATTACACTTTGGGTGGGGAGTAAAATAAAGTACCAAAACATTTCCTAAAAGTAAACAAATTTTTTTTTAAATATTTAAGTAATTTTATATAAAAAAAAATCTAGAAAAGTTAATTTTTTTATATTTATGATTGAATTGTCTTAAAGTCCTTTTCGTTAAAGAATCAGACAAGTCGTTTAGTTAGTGGGGATAGATAGAAAAATTTTCCCTGAAATATTGGAATGCTTAAGGGCCAATTTTGTCTTTTTTTATCAGAAACTCAAAAAGGAAAAGTCGCCTGGAACACTTAAGGTGATTTTCAAAAACTTGAAAACTCTTTTCATCCTAGAAAAGGAGACTAATAAAGTTTTCCTCAAAACAGGCGCGAAATGGATTTCAATAAAACTACTACAACGCCATCTATCGGTCTACTTTTCAAGTAAAATATTTATTCGAACTATCTTGTAGTCAGCGCCACCAAATGGTATTTTCCTTCCTTAAGCAAAATTCAGCAAACTCCGATTATCCAAAGAATTTACAATCATTAGTTGACTTTTTCATACATTTAAGTCGATAAATTTAAGTCTGGCATTGAATTCACAAAAAAATTAATTACGTTCCAAACTTTATTTTAAATATCTTATTTCGATTTACATAAATTTTTTAAATATTATGATAACTTATTTTACATTTTGAGTATTATTCCTTCTTCCCCAGCTCAGTTCCTTGCCAAACAATCCTCCTTATTCATCCGGCAAGAAGATATCACCGCGTACCTTATCGAATTCAGGCGAGGCGCACGCATGGAACTTGTAGACCTTATCGCAGTCATTAGCGCCACCAGCATTCAAACATGAATTGACAATATTCATTAGACGCTGCTCACCGACAATTTCATACAATGACTCCTTCATGGCCTGCTTATTGATGGCACTATCCTTGTAGAAGACCAGTTTATTGTAGAGACAATTCACGTAACATTTCTCATTGTCACTGGGATTGGCGACCTTAATTTTGACCAAATTGGTGGCGAGCTCATCCGAAAAACCATATTCACCAATACAAGCTTCCTTGGCGTGTTTCAGATTGAGACGATAGGCAATCCAAGCGGTGAGTACTTCAAATTTCGCTTCCAGCTCTGGCGTGAGTTTCTTTGGCTTGCGTAAACCGGCTTCGGTGTTGAGTACACACAGGCTGAGTAGCACTGTCGCCAGGATGCAGCAAATGTTTGAAGATTTCATATTTGGCAGGATATGTAATTTTTGAATACTAGCTAATTGTATAAAAAGTGTTTTATACTGAATGTTGTGCTGACTGAACGTTGGCGGGGCTTTATATACTCATTTCCTTATCTCTTAATAACTATAAGTAAAAGTTAGAAATCTAATCGATTACGAAAGCAATGTAATTCAGACTTTTTCCCAGTACAATATAATCACATTTCAATTCATTAGAACATCGAGTTATCAAGAACTACGAAATGCATTGAACTTATTTCCTGAAATGTAAGCAATTTCAAAAATCATTGCAATTTACATATGTATATTTAAAATTAAACTTAAATATGTATGTAAGCAGATGACTGCATACTTGGAAGTGATTAAAGAAATATTGCATTCTGAATAATTCTCACGCTTATCTCTATTGAAATTTATTTATATTTTTCTAATATTTTAGATTTATATACTCGCACGTGGGGGAAACCTGCATTTTAATTAACATAGTTTTAAAAATAAATTTTAGTGATTCTGGGAACAATTGTTTACGATTGCTTGACGGACTTTCTAATGCCTTTGTTGACAGCCATTTCGAACAACTACTTTGGAAGGTATCTCCTAGAGATCCCTATGCCGAATTAACAATTTTTATGCTTGTAAGGATATCAAGTAAAAATTACTATATAGATTAATTAGACGCGCTTGCTGTGGTCGTCATTAAACAAGGGGTCTCTTATCCGAGGATGGTAAATCTTTCATTGAAGCTGGTTTCTATGTGACAATATCAGCAAAATCACTTTTACCTACACGTGCTACTAAAGTCCTCTCTCGACGAACAAATACCAAAATCTACAAGTTACACTTTATTCCCGTTCTGCTATATGGTGCTGAAGCTTGGCCGATGAAAACTTCGGATGAATTTCGTCGACTTTGACATGGATCAGAGAATCAAGAGACAGTGAATACACTATCTGTGACATGTGGTCCGAATAGATGGGAACTCCCCATTTATGAGAGTTTTCGATGCAGTACCCGCCGGTGAAAGCAGAGGAAGAGCAATAATATGCTAAGAGCAGAACTAAAATTTTTTTTTATTCAATGACAACTTTCCATTTTTTTTAGATTGGATTTTTTTCTCGATTATATTAATTTTAATTTTTTGCCTTTAGTTCTTTCCTTATGGTTAGTTACTATGTTACTATGACGAATCTCTCCCCAGCTTAATTCGTTTAAGTTTGCGTCGACTTTATCGAGAAAAAAACAACTTAGTCCGAAGCTTAAAAAAAGTTTTGAAAAATGCCAAATAGAGAATGATGTTCTGGGAAATATTAAAATATAATTGGTGGGCCATAAAAAATGTTCGTTGAAATTCATATAAAACAAAGGCGGATAAATATATTTTAAAGTTCTTTTTGTACGGCTACCACTTCTAGCCTTGCAGTTGTCCATTCTGTCTGTCTGTCTGTTCACCCAAATGTTCAACACATTTTCGAATGTGTGTTTCTCTATGGCTGCAATGGCGACTTCATTTCCTGGTTTAAGTTTTGAGAGGTAGTAGCACTCACTCTTACTCACTCTCACCACAAAAAATCGTTCAACGAAGTCATATTACAGCTTCGAGGCGACCGGTTGACAGAGACGTTTCGATTAAAGATGCGTTTAACGAATACAGTAACGTGGGCTTCATGACACCTACTGTCGTCCTGTTCAAACCATACATCGTCCATATTATTCTATTCAACATTTGGTGAGAAAAAACATCCATGGCATGTATGCCTCCGCTGGTCCATTTATCGCACCAAACAGTCAATTGTTGAGGATGTATTGGCTTACCCATGGTTACGTGAGGGTTTTCTGAGCTCATTAACGGAGCCGCCGAGATGAAACTGAGCTACATTGGAAAATAAGTATTCTCGATAAAAATGCTCATCCTCTGTTATGCGATCTTGAGCCTATGCAGAGAAACGAAATCGCATCGGATGGCCAAGCAGCTGCAGTTCTTAAACTAATTGGGCTTTTTAATCCCTCCTAGCGAGATCGTCCTGCCAAACTCTGTTAAAAAAGTGCACGAAATGTTTAATTCCTGGCAACGATGTCGAGTTAACCTGTGAACCCACTAGACGACCAAGTGCACAAGTTGTCACGTCCGATAACAAGCCGGTTTTTTCTAAAACCCTGTATCCATTACTAGATTCTAGCAGATAAATAGATAAAGCTTGAATTAGGTCAGAAAGATCGCGGAGCTCATTACCATCGGAGCTAATGCACTTACGGCAACGCATAATTCATTCGTAAAAAATATATGAGTTTTTAGTCCACAAGTTTTGTCTTATTCGATGTATTTGCTCTCTCCGACGACACAAATCACTCAGATTTTTGCTGTCTGATCATTCGGTAAGAACTTCGAGTCCACAACAGTGCGATAACCAAAGAAATCAATCAAAATTTGCTGGGCTATTGATCACCTTTAACGGGATTTTTTAGTTTCTGATCGGTTGGAAGACACCATTTCGGAGCTTGTTGACTAGTTTGCATATCAAACTCATAAACTCAAGACTCATAACCACTTAAGATGCGTTTTATGAATGTGTGGTCGGAATTGACTTGTTCTAGCGACAGAAGTTTTGAAGAAAACCCAGAAACTAGTCGAGCGGTAATGCATTACTTACTCAAGCATTCCTTTAAATCGAACTCAACAGCACAAAGCATAGTTGTGCCAATTTAGTTGTACAAAATATTTAAAATGTCCCTAAAAGTGGTTATGCTCAGTTCAGACGTAGAATTTCAAAAAGTTCCTAACTCAGAGTCCATTCTTCAAGCATTATTCTGAATGAATAGTTGTCCCGCTCACTCATAATACATATTAAAAGTTAACGGCACCAACGCCTCCGTGGCGCAATTGGCTAGCGCGTTCGGCTGTTAACCGAAAGGTTGGTGGTTCGAGCCCACCCGGGGGCGTGACAATACTTTTTACATGAAAAAGAATTAAAAAAATTAAAATCCTTCAATGATTAGTGAACCCATAGCTTGCTGTTTTACAACCACTGTTGACTGCTGACCTTATCTCAAATTGCTACTTATAATTAATAAAAATGTAAAATATATTGTATTTCTTAATTTTTTATTTAAAATATTCTTTTAATAATTTATTTACAGTAATTAATAATTTATATATAATTAAAAATAAATTTAATGATTTGAATCTGAGTTGAAACATCATCCTTATTCATCCGGCAAGAAGATATCACCGCGTACCTTATCGAATTCAGGCGAGGCGCACGCATGGAACTTGTAGACCTTATCGCAGTCGTTAGCGCCACCAGCATTCAAACATGAATTGACAATATTCATGAGACGCTGCTCACCGACAATTTCATACAATGACTCCTTCATGGCCTGTTTGTTGATGGCACTATCCTTGTAGAAGACCAGTTTATTGTAGAGACAATTCACGTAACATTTCTCATTGTCACTGGGATTGGCGACCTTAATTTTGACCAAATTGGTGGCGAGCTCATCCGAAAAACCATATTCACCAATACAAGCTTCCTTGGCGTGTTTCAGATTGAGACGATAAGCAATCCAAGCGGTGAGTACTTCAAATTTCGCTTCCAGCTCTGGTGTGAGTTTCTTTGGCTTGCGTAAGCCGGCTTCGGTGTGGAGTACACACAGGCTGAGTAGCACAGTCGACAGCATGCAGCAAACGATGAAAGATTTCATTTTGAGTTGGATTTGTGTTTTTTGTTTTGTGTGTTTAGTGGGTTAATGGTGTGTAAGCACTGAATACTTTTCTAAGCACGCGCTACACCTTATATACAAGCGCTTCAATTAAGATTTTCTTATCAAGCTTATTAAGTAAAAATAAATATTATAAATTATTGCATCTAAGCTTAGCTTTACCGTAATTGTCTGTTATTAATGTAATCGGATTCCACGGAATATTGAATTCGTGAGAATGTAGATTGAGTTGATAATGATTTACGTGTCGTCACAAGCGATTTACATATTACAGATGTATGTATGTGAAGTTTTGATTGATCGTCTACATACCTATAAAATGTCCCGTTTCTCTCTTGGGGTATCGCTGTACAATTCAATTTGCATTCATATTATCAGTGATATGCTGAATTTTCAATAAAAATATTAAGTTGAGTGCAGCGTTTTTGGTTTTAGTGATGATTTTAGCTTATAAAAAAATATTCTTATGTAAAATATTTTGGCGAAAATTTTATTTTTTTTAGCTTTATTAATATTATTATATTTATTTATATTTTTTATTTTCTACAAATTTTTTCTTCTGTTTTTTTTGTTTTTTAATTTATTTTTCTTCAATTTTTTATTTTTTATTTTCTCAAATAATTGTGAATTTTATCGAAATTTCATATTTCATATTTTATTATGTTTTGTTTTTTGTTTATTCCTTAATTTTTTTTCTTCTGGAAATTTTACAATTTTTTTTATTGTTTTAATTTTTTCAAATTGTTTCTTTATTCGTATGAATTTCTTATTTTATTAATTTTATTTTTTTAATTTTTCTAAAATTGCTAAAAATGTTTACAAGAATTTGCTTTATTTTATATTCTATGCTTATGCTATCTGTGTGGAACATCATACTCAGCTCTGGACATCGCCTCCGTGGCGCAATTGGCTAGCGCGTTCGGCTGTTAACCGAAAGGTTGGTGGTTCGAGCCCACCCGGGGGCGATTACTCATTTTTTACACTTCGAGACTTATTTCAAGATTCATTTACTAGGAAATCAGTTTAATAATCGAATTAAAAAATTTTAATTGGTTTTTAAAATTACCTTTAGTTTAATTTAGTTAGGTTTCTCCAATAAATAAAATTTTCTGCTTACTTAAAGTTACTTAACTTGTTGCTCAATAACTTTCTGAAATTTGTCCCATGCGAATGCTATTTGTATTTGTACTTTGTATATAGAATGAAGGAATCGTTACATTGTCTAAGATCCTCATACATGATGAAAAATTTATTGGATTTTAAAAAAATATTAAATTGTCAATAAAAAATTTATAAAAAAATATACATAAGTAAACAATAAAATAACCAGAACAATCAAAATTTTTAATTTTTTAAGATTTTTTCAATAAAATTAAGCATTGGCTGATTGTGAAATGAAACTCTTTTTGAAAAAATTGTCCCGTGTGACAGTTTTCAAATTAAATTGATATAAATAATATATTATATTTGTAAGATGATATACAAGCTAGTTTTCTTGAAAACTATTCTCATTGAAAAAAAAATAAGGTGCTTAAAGGGTTAATCTAAAACATACGTTTTTGTCCCATGGAAATTTCGTTTTTTTTGTTCTTGGAAATTCCGTGAGAACAAGCAATATCTTGAGTTCAGTCAAAGCGTCCGATTAGCTGCTAATAGATGCTTAAAGTTCATTTTATAGCCTCATTATAAATCAGCGATAATTCTCCAGCTTTAATTGAGAAATTAGGTTGACATTATCAAGATCGAATAAATTAAATTTTATTTAAATTCCGTCACAAATTATTCGTACAATATATTATTAAATAATTTCGAGATTTCAAAATATAAGCAACTGATTTTCTTTTTTTTTTTGTCATTCTAAGTAATTCTTTAATTTCAAAGAAATATGAAATAAAATAAATCCTAATAAGTTGGTTTCACATTAAGTGCAATTAAACAAAATTAGCATTTAAACTGATAAGATTCATAGTAAACTATAATTAAAGACAAAAACAACTTACGCTCGTTAAAATATACATATGCAAAGATAATGAAAATTGACTGATAAGAATTAAATCTAATATTATTTTACTATGAATAATTCGCAATCACTATCAATGCAGCAAAAATTAAAAAAAAAAAACTGACAGCTGTTGAGGTGATTTTCTAGGAATACCCAGGAAGTATTTTTGCACATCAATTTTGGTACATGTATATAAACTTGCCTTAGTCTGTTAAAAAGTCGCAGTTCAGTTACAGCGTTTAAAAAGAACAGTTAGAAAGTTTTAAAATTATCTCCAACTCTTAAATTTTTTTTCTGTAGTGTCAAACATAAGAAAAATGAAATTAATTTTACTATTCACAATCATCGCTACGATCGCCTGTAGCTCCAGTGCTGCCATATTACCAAATTACCATGAAATGGTTGTAAATGAAATGGATAATGAGATTGCCGAGCTTTATAAGAAACGAGATGACAGAGCTAATGCTGGTTTGAGTGCTGCTGCTGAGTATTTTCAAGCGCCACATGCATCTAAGCAAAATATGAGAGACAAAAGTGTCGACGATTTAAGTGAAGCCGCCGTGGAGTACTTCAAAGCACCGGAGTGGTCCCAACGCCGTAGCAACGCGCAACGTTTAACGGCGCAAGAGAGTTTAGCCGCAGCTGCGGAGTACTTCAAAGCACCTGAGTTGCCACGGAAAGAGCTTACGGCAAGCGAACTTGAGGCTGCAGCAGCAGCATATTTTAGTGCACCACATTTGTCTGAGCATAAAATTAGGAGAGATCCCAACGAAGCAGTGCTAGCAGCAGCGGCAGCAGAATACTTTAAAGCGCCTGAATTTTCTAAGTCTAAGCTTAGGTGGGACGATAATGAAGTCGTAAAAGCAGCAGCAGAGTATTTTAGAGCACCTGAGGCACCTCTCACAAAAATCAATGGCCTTAACTCGGAACAGCTGACAGACCTCGCATGGAACCTATATTTGGAAAGGAGTAAAACACAGATGAGAAATGTAAAAAGAAGATATTAAAGAATTTATTTTTAAAAATATTTAAGTTCAAATTTTAATTGTAATTTAAGTAAATTTACACGTATACATTTGGCGAAGTTCTAATCGTCATTAAAAAATATATTTAGGTATATTTTTGTAATTTAAAGTTAATATTTGAAGCATAAACTTAGTTCATATATCTCTTTAATAAAAATATTATTAAAAAAAAAATATTTTTCTGCTTTTTATTTATAAAATTAATATTTTTTTGTATGCATCGTTCCTCATATAAGGATTTTCTAAATAAATTTGCACCAGCGCCACCTAGCGTTCCTTTAAATCATTCAATGCTTAGCTCTTTCACTCTCTTTCGTTCCCTCTTTTCTCTCTCCGCCATAATTGCTTTCTAGTGCTTAACCACCGTTAGACGTGCCCATCAACGTCACCACAACATGACGATGATAATTCTATGGTTACACGCATGATGTCAGAGTGCCCTCTATCAAAGCATTTACAATACAAACAAACACTTATGCATATCAGTCAGCTTGTCTGTATGTAATTCAACTTATTTGTACTTCCGCTATCATCTCACATGCCACCACATGCTACCACCATCTTCGGCAAGTAATCAGTTCAACAATAATGCCATCTACTTATGCATATTGTACATACGTATGTATGTATGTAACTACTTTACACTTTGCTTCTTGCAAAATTTGTTTGTGAGAAAAATAAAGTTCGGAAGTGTTTTTCTTGCGAGGAGAAAAGAAAACATACTTTACGCAATTCAATTCAATTCAATTTAGTCAGCGACACCTGATGGAAATAACTGTATTATACACATATGAAGAAATCTAACTATGTGCGTGCACTTGAGGTAATTGCCATATGTGACATGAAGATTTCTTCATACGTACTTACTATGTAAATATTCACAAATGATAATATACCGCAAATGGAAGGAGGAAATAAATGAAGCGAACTCTGATTGAAGCAACAGCTGTTGGTAGAAAGTTTTCCATTTGTGAAAAGAAAATATTAAGCGGTAGGCAGAGGAGCAGTACAGTCAAGGAGGTGGCAACAAAATTAGGTAAATCAGCTTAAAATCTTCTCAAAGTTCTCCTATTTTGACAACAAAGTCAAATTAAATAGCTCTAAAATTGATGCTGAGATGTATTTCGAGGAATTTTTCCCTCCATTAATCAAAAAACTCTCACTGCTTAAAAATAAGGAGGAATTTTTTATGAAAAAATTATCTGAAGATTTTAAGTGAAAATTCAAGAACAATTTATTTTAACACCGCTATCTTTAAATTTTCTTTTGACATGAGAAAAAATTAATTTTAGTTTAAACTTAATTACCCATGTTGTTGCACGGGACATAAGGTTCAACTGGCTGTCCAAAAAACCTATTTTTAATGATGCTGCTTTAACTAAGTTCATTTTAATTCTAAAATAAATGATATTTTTGAAACGAATTTTACGTATAAATAGTTTATTATGAAAAATGGTTTTCTCAATATTACACTTTTTTGTGAGATCCAACGTGCCCAACTGTACTGAAACAACTAGATAATGAATTCAAAAAAATTTCTCTACTTTTCTGTAAGTGATAATATTGAATTAATAGAAACAAATATTTAAATTTGTGTTCTAACGACAAACTACTCACAAATATTGTTTCAATGTCGCACGGGACATCTTCGTAAGATAGAGTACACCTACTCATCAACAAATGCACGGTATTTAACATATGATTTTTTTTCTTAATTTTTCTACTTTGTGGAGCTCTAGATACTTGGGTATCGAACAGTGCGAGTCGCTCAAATGTTCGAAGAACTCGAAAATGTACGAACAAAGTTTTGTTCTTTAAAACTTTGCGAACCAGAGCGTGAGTAAAAAATCATTATAATTCATTTTTTAACAAGTTAAACCAATTCTTTTATAGGAAAAAATATTGTTATTAAGCGCAAAATTTACTTACAATGGCGCTGATTTAACCTCCAAAATGTGTACAGAAACACAAGTTACCATTTTAAAATCTTAAAAAATGAATCAAAAACATTTTAACGCTGAACTCCACCTTTGAGCCATTTAAACGAATTTTCTCAAAAAAAAGGCAACAAAAACAAACTATTATAAACTTTATCCTTATAATAACAATAAAACATTAATGGTAAAAATATGTAAATTGACCACGCCCACCCCAATGAAGTTACAGCACAGAGGCACTGTAGTCTGTATGAAATTGTCAAAAAATGTTAGTCTCAACGGCTGTCAGTGCTGCTGTTTTGTTTATGCTAAGTGCATTACTTTATTTGTTTTGTTGTTATTTTTATTATTTTTTATTCTTTGCTTTCCAGGGACAAAAACAAAAAACTCAACCCAGCCCGCCCAGCCCGCCCAGCTGTTGCTCGAACTCCCTTAAGCGCAATCAGCACATTTGTCGGCGAAAAAGTTTCAAATTCTCGCGTGAAAGTACGATATGGAAATCAAATCGTGTGGGGCCATCTTGAGTAGCTATAAAAAAAAAAGTTGCTAAAATCAAACAGATGGTGAGTGTGTGTTTATGTTCCCACAGCTGTGTTGCTGCTATGCTCCGTGATGTCAGGCCGTTATCAGTGACACTGTTATCACTTCCATACGCTTATCGTAATACTCATGCGGGCATTCATTTAATGTTTGAAATTTTTTATTATCTATATATATTTAGTTTTTCCGTTCTTTGTTCTACGCATTTTTTGCTTTGCAAGCTTTATTTTGAGAAGTTTAATCAACTAACTGTGTTTCCTTCACAGACTTGGCTTTGTAGGAGTTTATTTGCTAAAAGCTCCCGTAGGTGCAATATTCTTCGCTTGCTCTTGAGTTTCATGCAAAATTGTCAGATCCTATTTTTCTACTGTTTTTATTGCTTTTTCCTCGCTTTGCACTGTGAAAGCGGTGATAAAAAGTAATACAATTTATTTGAAGTCAGCTCTGGTTTTTTTTACGGAAATATATTTTTTATTATTTTACTTTAAATTATTTTAATTTAGTTTATTTCATTTTATTCTATTTTATATTATTTTATGTTTTTTAGTTTATGTTGTTTTATTTTATTTTACTTTATTTTATTTTATTTTATTTATTTTTGCTTCATTTTATTTTTTTATTTTAATTTACTTTATGTTATTTTATTTTATTTCATACGATTTTTTTTTGTATTTTATTTCATTTAATTTAATTTGATTTTTTGCTTTATTTTATTTCATTTTTTTTATTTTATGTTTCTTTATTTTATTTGATTTTATTTTGTTTTATTTGATTTTATTTTGTTTTATTTTATTCTACTTTTTTAATTTTAGTTTGTTTTATTTTATTTCATTTTCTTTATTTTATTTTATTTTGTTTAAATTTAATTTATTTCATTTTATCTTCTTTTATTTTATTTTTTATTTTTCTTATTTAATTGTTTTTAACTTCATTTTTTTCTTTTATTTTTTTTTTAATTTATTTTATTTTATTTTATTTTTTTTTTTATTTTATTCTACTTTGATTTATTTTATTTTACTTTTTCATTTTATTTTATTTTATTTTTTTCTATTTTATTTTATTTTGTTTAAATTTAATTTATTTCATTTTATCTTCTTTTATTTTATTTTTTATTTTTCTTATTTAATTGTTTTTAACTTTTTTTTTTCTTTTATTTTTTTTTTAATTTATTTTATTTTATTTTATTTTTTTTTTATTTTTTTTTATTCTACTTTGATTTATTTTATTTTACTTTTTCATTTTATTTTTTTCTATTTTATTTTATTTTATTTTATTTTATTTTATTTTATTTTATTTTATTTTATTTTATTTTATTTTATTTTATTTTATTTTATTTTATTTTATTTTATTTTATTTTATTTTTTTCTATTTTATTTTATTTTATTTTATTTTATTTTATTTTATTTTAATTTATTTTATTTTATTTTATTTTATTTTATTTTATTTTATTTTATTTTATTTTATTTTATTTTATTTTATTTTATTTTATTTTATTTTATTTTATTTTATTTTATTTTATTTTATTTTATTTTATTTTATTTTATTTTATTTTATTTTATTTTATTTTATTTTATTTTATTTTTTTTTTTTTTTATTTTATTTTATTTTATTTTATTTTATTTTATTTTATTTTATTTTATTTTATTTTATTTTATTTTATTTTATTTTATTTTTTTTTTTTATTTTATTTTATTTTATTTTATTTTATTTTATTTTATTTTATATCATTTCATTTTATTTTAGTTTATTTTATTATTTTCAGTTTTATTATTTTATTTATTTTTGTTTTCAATTTAATTTTGTTTTATTTTATATGCGAGTACATTTTCTTGTTCAATCCATTATTCTGCTTATCTGTCTCATCTTTGGAGCTCCTCAAATTTAAGAATTAATATTGTTTACCAAGAAAAAACTCATTTATCTACGAATTCGTTAGAAACACAAAAAAAACAATTTTCTGCTTATTGGACTGCATTTAAAATTTATAAGCTGCTAAATTTGCCAATCAACTTAGCAAAAAAGGAGGTGTGATTCTTATAATAATAACCACAAAGGAGGCAAAAAAAATATTTATCTGAAGTGCTAAATTTTCCATTAGACTGTACGTGTAGGTAAAAAAAATTACAATATATAAATAATATATATATGTATATACAAATAATAGTAGAGGTTAAAAAAAAAATTAATAGACCGCCTCAACAACAAACTTTAAATTATTAACAAAAAAATTGCTGGGAAACGGCAGCAAAAAAACCAAAGAGAAAAATTGCATAAAAATATTATTATTAAAAAATCTGAAAGAGAAAAACAGAGAATAAGTCAGAAAAAAAAAAACAAAAACAAAACAGAAACGTTAAACAACGGCTTGGCTTTATTGCCAAGAAAATGGCAATTAATTATCCGGCACAACACATGCTCATGCACTCGGTCTGTCGCCATTAGCCACGGGCGGTGCACACACACGAAACAGTGTGGGAAGATCTAACAGGCAGTCAGAAGGCAGCTTGAGTGTGTTGAGGTCGACGCTTGATGCTTTCACCTCATTTACCATACAAAGCTTTTTGATATGGTGTGTAGCAATTTGAGTGAAAAGTGATTAAAAGTAAACGATGGTAAAGTGTTGTTGCACATATGTACATATGAGCGAGCAGGAAGCGGTAAGCTGTTTTTATATGCACAGTGATAATTAATAATTTTTTCTTTATATGAATGATAACTTTTATATATACACTCAGAGTAAATATATGCATATATATAATGAAAATTATATGCTTGGTTATTTATCTTAAAAAATTAACTAAAATTTTGTTTGTTTTTCTAGAGTATTGTTTATTATTTCAGTCTCTAAAAATCAACTAGATTTTTTTATGAAAAATAATATTTTTAATTAATTTTCAATGCAATAAATATTTGTCAAATTTGCTCCAAATAAAAGAATATTAAAAAAAAAAGTTATATATATTAAAAAGATGTGGAAAAATAGTCCACCTCATTTGAGAACCAACATAAAAATATAATGTAATATAATAATTAAATATCTGAAATTAGATTTTAATTTTGTGTCGAAAAACTTGCTCAAACTACCACAACCTATTTGAGACTTATTTATTCTGTAAAAAAAAGAATACCTTCATTAAAAAAAAACCTGCAGAAGTAAAAAAAAAAATAAAAAAAAATAAAAAGAAAATTCCTAGTACGCACAACAATGCAAAGTCATCGTTTTTGCCCGCCCTTCTGGTTGCATTCATTATTAATGCCACATACTCACGTAATCGCGCAACAAAAGTTCGCGTCAATTTGTACGCTTATTACATATTCACACATTCACACAAGCAAATTAGGTGGAAAATGCGAATAACGCATACGACATAGCGCACGACGGTGTGTCAGTGGCATGAGACAGCACGAAAAGTTTGCAAACACTTTTGTGTGTATGTGTGTGCTATGTGTATAAGTATAACTTCTCTACCTGCTTTTCCAACGTTTTTTGTTTTTACATTTTTTTCTTGCACATACGTGTATGTACATATGTACTCCTCCTCTTTGGCCTTTATTTACCTTCAACCTGTTTACAAGCGTTTTGTCTGCTGCCACATGCACAGCATCAACACGAATTTAATACCAAAATAATTAAGTAATTTATTAAAATTAATATGCGCACGACAGCCATAACAAATCGTATGCACAGTGGTGGCATGCAGATAAACATATACATATACCTATAAATATATATATATACAATATATATCTATTTATTTATGTATTTGTGTGTGTAAATATCAACTCTTTCTTGTTTATATGAGAGATTAAATGCCCTGACACCCACACCATTACCGGGTGAGTAACTGTAATCAGTTATATTTGTTTTTGTAATCGCTTGTCACATGTCGTAAGGGACTTAAATACATATATGTACAACCACAAAACAAAAAAGCGTCCGTAACTAAGAGGTCTGCTCAAAAAATAAGGTGAATTTTCATGTTTGGTGAGCTTGAAAACAGATCGGTTGAGTCAAGGCTGAGATATTACTCGTATTTTCTATATAATTTTCTCTTGATGCAATTAGCATTTGGCAGCGAAGTTCCTTCCAAAAATACTGACATTTTAACAAAAAACCTGGAACCTCTGGAATTTTTGTATGAAGACAATGTTTATTGTTTGATTTGTTTAATATTACTCAGAACTAGTGATGAATCATGGGTATAAATCTTAGTCATGCCAATCGTGCCATTGAAAGAGCCCACAAGGGCCCCGACCGGAAAAAGCTCGCCAAGTTCAATTCTTGTCCTTAGATCTTCATGACGTAGTCCATTCGGGGATTTTCTAAACGGTCGCATGGTTTTGTGAAGCAATGCGAAGCTGATGCCAACACAACTAATAATAAGTCGAAAATCGAATTTTAGAAATAATATTAGGCTATATTAGGTTAGCTGGGAGTAGGTGTCGTTGTGAGAGCATCAATACATTTAGGCCGGCATATATCCTTTTTAATGCCTTAATATTCCCCAGATCACTAAATTTCACTATACATCCACTTTTATTCATTAAATTAGCATTCAATATATAATTTACCTTGACTTTTTCTATCTTTGACAAATTTTCGAAGAAAGCAGCTCCTCGCTAACGGAGCCTAACTCTGACTAATACAGGGCTATAGTATGGTGTGAGACTGTTTTTTTTTCGTACTCATTGTTCATGCAGCTTCTACAAGATATCCTAAGGGCTCTTAAGACTCATATAATCCTACAGATGGCCTCTCTTTCACGAGAGTACATTTCACCTGACCTTTTCCAATATTTTTTCGACCAAGTTTATCTAGATTTTCTGTGGTCTGCAGTTCATTGATATAACCTGCTCATAAGCAAATTCTTTGTGTAGCCTGACAAGTTTGTCTGCCTTACAATTTCTCTCTACCTTCATGAAGCCAAGAGCCCAAGAGAGTGATAATCTGTAATATTTTGTCATCTCCTATAGAGATCTACTACAGTCTAATACGATTTCGAGTTTATTGTAAGCAAGCTAAGCGTTTTAATGGTTATCTGATTATTACTGTGTGATTATCGCTTGTGATTTCGGCCTGAAGTTTCAGCTTAAAATATACTACAAAGATCACTTAGCCCAAAAGGGAGCTCGAAGCATGGGTATCTTGAGAATACAAATCCGCCAAGTCCTCCATCAAGCTTCAATACAAACGGGTATGTCTCAAACCTACCGGCTAGAGTTTTACCATTGTTTTCGCTTAGGAATTTGGGTGATGGGTATGAAATTTTGCCATTCAAGAATTTTCGAGTATCCAAGTTATTGATTACTTAACACTACTTAAATATCTTGTGACTGGTGCTTCAATCTAACAACCCATTAAGTTCACAGGTAAAATATGGAGGTTAATCCTAAAGGCCTTATTTGGCGTGATCTTGAGTGTACCACTCGACACTTTGTTTAATCCAGAGTCAGCAACAAATCTTAGTACTGAAATGTATTTTTCACCAATAGCTTTTTTTAGGAGTCTAGAGTGCGATGAAAGCCTTTTCATAACCACTGAGTATGTTGGCTTTCCAATACAGTCTCTTATCCATAAATACAGTCAAAAAATTTACCTTGCTTCCCAGACATCGATCAAGAGTATTTAGTACAGTATATTCCTTTTTGTTATCAATATTTTAAACCTCTTACTGATAGGGACAAGTTCTTTCTTTTATTATATGAGTCAATATAAAGTTAAAATGCTTAGAGCTGTTAGTTCTCTTCGAAGTGTGCCCTGCATCAAGTCGTGTAGAGTTTATGAGGACTTAACCCTATAGGATACAGCAATATCATCAGGATGGCCAAAGTTTCAAGCCCTCCTAAGCCAGTGCCTCACTAAAGCGAGTTAAACGCAAGAATCCAAAAGAGAATAATGAGAGAGGACGAAATCTTAAGTCGTTCCTCGGCTTACACAAGCGGGCGTCTGATACCCTACCTGCCTTTCTCTTATGGTTCAACCCAGGAGAAGCTGATTTACGCGTTCTACTAGTAAGCAGTTTATGCCTAAACTCTCCAAAGCAGATTCAGCACCATCCGATGAAATGTTGTCGAAAGCTCTTCCTACATTCTGAAAGGCAAAAAACATTTTTCGAGCGGTTTTTAAATAAATAAAATAAGCGCAATATTAATAAATAAATAACTTAGAGCAAGTCATATGTGGAGCAGTTGTAGAAAGCAATTAACAAATTCCAGCACGTATTCGAAGCTGAATATAATTCTTAAACCGACTTATGATAGTATAGAGTAAACTCAAAATTCATAAAATTAATTAATTTTAAATGAAAATTAAAATTCCAAAGGTAAATATGTAAGACAAGCAGCTATTTTGGCACTTAATACTCATTACCTGTGAGCTCATGCCTTTATTGTGTTGTTGTATTTATACCACGTATGTGTCTCTGCAATTAAAATCAAATTTTATCACAACTTAAACAACAATTAGTTGCTTTACAAAATTTTACGCAATTTATTAATATGATTATTAAAAATAAATGCCAGAAATAATTTAAAGTACGCGCTGAGACGTTTAAGTTTGCCAAGCACGCACTTGAAAGTATTCCATATAATTTTATTTATTTTGCAAAGTGAAGTTTAATACTTAAATATACATATATGTAGGTATGTATCTGTGTACTTGCTTTGTACGTAAGCTATAAGTACTTACTTTTACTTAACTTTACACACATAATCATACTTTTTTATAAGCTTTCACTTACTGTGCGCTTATTAACACGTTTGAAATTCTGCAAGTAATTGCGTGGAATTGATTAATATTAAATGAATCGTGCGCACATTTAAGCGTGTAATATTTTACACATACTCATACAGTATGTGGTGGCACATATAGACATATGTATATATAACTAACTACATACATATAGTAAACTTATAAATTCATAAGTTAACTTAGTAGAACCACCTTTGCTCATACAAAGCTCTTAGGCTTAAGTGTACGCAGACACACAAAGACAGGTACTATTTAAAGTTAAGCAACGAGCTGTGAAGGTCTTTTGTTGTTGCTGTGTTATTATCAGCGTTATCCTGTGCAGCCTTTACTACCTCTAGAAGTGTTATAAACAAGTCAGGGAATTTTAAGAAAATTAAGAAAAAAATTGTAAAATCCTTACTAAGTAACTTTTTCTATAAATATGTTAAAAAATAGTTTAATAACCACTTTCATGCTTACATACATATGTATTTATTATTATATTTATTAATAAAATGACTTTGTAAATTTTCATTGTGCAAAATGTGACACTGTCATTCGAAAAAAGGGTTCCTTTGTGATCAAAATATATTTAATATGTGTTAAATATTCACACATAATATTGACTAAATGTGGTTTTGAAAACAGAAGGGTGTGCAATTTCACCCCTTTGAACATTAAAATTTATTTTTATTATCACTTACCATATAGGTATGTATATAAAAGGAAATAAAAATAATGATACTAATAGCGGCAGGACATTCCCATACGAGTAATTGGTGAAAATTATGGTTACCTTTTATATATTAAATTGATATAAAGAAATTAGTATGACGACGCTTATACGCCATTATATGTGGGTGATGCTACTTGTAGCGGCCCATAGCCACGGCCGAACGAAGTAATCTCCCAGGTATTTATGTCATATAGTGCTTAAGGCTGGCCAGTGACAGTGCTGGTGCTCGAAGGACTTATCCTTTCCTTGGTCTCCGAAAAAAATTACTCGAAATATTCCATTCTCCTACCGTGAGATTCCATTAAAGAGAGTCCAGTTGGTATATCAGTTGTTGTATTGATCCTTTAGCGTACAACACAGGCCATAGTTATCTGGTAGCGTTACAAGTTCTATCGTTAAGCCAACTGGTGTTGTACATTCCGGTGAAAGCCAGCTTCAGCGTGAGTAGTTTTGCAGTAGACAGAGGTACAGCGAGGACGACGTGCGTAGAATTTATTCCAGTTAGAGTTTAGTTTGCTAGCTCATTCGCAATACAGTTGTCTGGTATGTTCCTATGTTCGGGCATTCGGACTATGGCTCTGTTACGTATTGCAGAGAGCTTGTTCAAGGAGACACTTTTGATGTGGTGTAGTTACATTGAAGAGATCTGAGGGGAGATAGTGATTGAATGGTTTATTACCAGAGATCCGAGCAACCGTACTGCAGCTTCTGTTCTTGCAATAAGTTCTGCTAAGAAGACGTTTCAACAGTCTGGTAACCTCAAATTAAAGTTGATGGAGAGTGTTGGTGAGTGAATTCCTCAGCCTACTCTTTCAGCGATGGCTATGTCACTCTGATCCAGAGCATTTGTATATATATTCCCATTCACTAATATCCTGGGTTTCTTGTGAAAAAGAGATTGTCAATTGTCGCGATGATTGACTTCCGGCCCACATACCTTACCCTAGTTTCCTACTATCAGTAGGGTATTTTAGTTAAATCACACAAGATTGACGAGTGCTTCCAAGTCGTCGGCGTATGCTACCACGTCACAACCTATGCTATCTAGTTGCCGAATCATTGTGTTTACTGTGAAACACAATAGCAGGGAGATAAGAGACCACCTTGAGTGGTACCTTTTGTGGTTTATATGATAATACCGGCATAGCGCATCTCAGCGAAGATGATTCTGTTTCTCAGGAGGGATTCCAAAGGCTGTTCAAGATCCCTTTATTGAAAAGATTCTACTATGGTCTCGGTAAACGACAAACCAGCCCTTTTCGAAACGCTTAACTATATTCGTGAAGAGCTGTGCCGACGGATTTTCTTGATAAATTTTGAATGTTGTAAATTTTCAATGAAAACTCTTCAAAAAAAGTATTAAATTTTTCATTCATATATAAAATATTGTTTTGCTTCAGTCGTCCTTCAACTTCCGCATTGATTTCAACAATTCCACAGTAAATTGAATTTCCAATTTGTAAATATTAAAAATTAAATGTCAACAACAAAGTGGCTTTTACTCACATATATGGACTTATGCATTTCATACATATATACATTTGTACATACAGATAATTTCACGCAATCCTTTTGCCACGCACGATTGTGCTTGCATTTCAGCAAAAAATTCCGCACATTCACTGAGCCATTCATTTGACGCGCTTTTCAATCAAGTAAAAAAGGATTTACCAAAACGCACACCAACACATTTGCATTGGCATGTGCGTATGTAAAGTAATGTGTGTGAGTTTTTTTTTAATAATAATCAAAACCTTAAGCTCCTCACTGCCAAACGAATTCTCACTAACCACATTTGCATTCACTGCTGAGATAAAAATTCCAACGAAAGTATTTTACGTAAAATCATCACTCACTCTTCCTCTTTCTTACACAGCAGCTATGTATGTATGTATTTATTTTATACCTTTTCATATTTCTAACTAAAAAGCGGCCACAAAAATTTCGATAGGCAAATATGCATTTGGGTTGCTCAATAACAAAGATTTCAGCGGTAAGTTAGAATTTTTACTTTTTCCCGCCTCATTTCATTTGTCGCGCCGCTCTCTAACTTTTTGTGCCTAACAAAGCAATCTACTGTTGAATACCGGAAAAAATATTTAAAAAAAGGAACAGATATATACAACCGTGTAAGTAAATAACAAAAACAATATTTTGATGCGAACTCTTTCCTTATTTCGTTTTTTTTTTTTTTGCTTTTGTGGGCGTAGGATCTTAACTACGCAGCTTACTATATACAACGCTGACTGACAAGCAATCACGCGCACTCAATTGCTCACATGTCACCTTTTCATAACTCAAAGTGGTGAAGCACTGCGACGAGTGGCGGTTGAGTGACAAAAACTGTTAATAGCAATCGGTGGAGACCTTTGAGGGAGAGTAAATTGAAGCAACCGAAACATCTTCCATATAAATAAAATTTAAAAGTTTCTATTCGAATAAAATCAAAATTAAAATAAAATTAAATAAAATAAAAAATGTAATTAAATAACATGAAATAAAATAGAATAAAATGAAACAAAATGAAATGAAATAAAAAAATAAGACAAGATAAAAATTAAATGAAATAAAATAAAATAATATAATATAAAACAAAGTAAAAAAATAAAATCAAATAAAATTAAATTAAATTAAATAAAATTAAATGCAATAAAAAAAATTAAAATAGTAAAAAATAAAAAATAAAATATAATAAAATATAATATAATAAAATATAATATAATAAAAAATAAAATAAAATAAAATAAAACAAAATAAAATTAAATAAAATAATATAAAAAAAAAATAAAATAAAATAAAATAAAATAAAATAAAATAAAATAAAATAAAATAAAATAAAATAAAATAAAATAAAATAAAATAAAATAAAATAAAATAAAATATAATAAAATAAAATAAAATAAAATAAAATAAAATAAAACAAAATAAAATAAAGTAAATTAAAATGAAATAAAATAAAATAAAATAAAATAAAATAAAATAAAATAAAATAAAATAAAATAAAATAAAATAAAATAAAATAAAGTAAATTAAAATGAAATAAAATAAAATAAAATAAAATAAAATAAAATAAAATAAAATAAAATAAAATAAAATAAAATAAAATAAAATAAAAGAAAATAAAATGAAATGAAATAAAATAATATAATATAAAATAAAGTAAAAAATAAAATAAAATAAAAACAATCAAATAAAATAAAATTAATATAAATTACATTAAATTAAATTGAATTAAATTAGATTTAAATAATTTAAATTAAATTAAATTGAATTAAATTAAATTAAGTTAAATTAAAATAAATTAAATTAAATTAAATTTTAACTAAATTAAATTAAATTAAATAAACTTAAATAAAAGTAAAAAAATAAAATAAAATTAAATAAAATAAAATAAAATTAAAAGGAATGAAATAAAATTAAATGAAATAAAATAAAATAAAATAAAATAAAATAAAATAAAATAAAATAAAATAAAATAAAATAAAATAAAATAAAATAAAATAAAATAAAATAAAATAAAATAAAATAAAATAAAATAAAATAAAATAAAATAAAATAAAATAAAATAAAATAAAATAAAATAAAATAAAATAAAATAAAATAACATAAAATAAAATAAAATAAAATGAATTGAAATGAAATGAGATAAAATAGAGAAAGTAAAATTAAATTAAATAAAATAAAAGTAAATAAAAATAAAATGAAATGCAATAACTTTATAAATTAATATAAAACTTAATTTAATTAAAATTTCAGCTCTGTTTAAAAGTCTACATTCTACATTCCACGGAATTGATAACCTAGACAACTGTCGAGGAAAACAGTCAAAAACTGAGAACCACCAAGAACCGTGTTGGCCAAAATAGCAACAACAAATTACCAGTCAAGTTGTCAATACGCTAAGCGCATTTTCAGTTGTCAGTGTTGTTTGACAGGAGCGTAGAAGTAACAACAACAATAGCAAAAACAGCAGTTGTGATAGCAATAGAGAAGTAGAATTTGACAACTTCATTTGCTCAACCACGCCACCAACAATACATACTCCAGCATGTAGGTTGAACGCGATTTCGATTTCGCAGTGTGAGCAGCGCGCACACTTCATTCATTTCAATTCGTTGTCAGCAGCTTCGTTGCGATAAGCTTCTGCGTGGCACGTGACAGACGCGCAGATTTACTTTGGCAATCACTGATGGTCTATAATATATACTATACGAGTATATGTACGTATGTGGTGTAGTATTTTTTTTTTCTATTGCTTAACGCTCACGTCCCCCACCGCTCACTACCTAGATTTTACTTTTCAATATTTCTTCTATATATTTTCTGCGTATCACACACTTTCTTTTCGAAACTCTTTCCTTTTGCTTGTGTCAAAATTGCTGGCTATTGCTTGACATATGAGAAGTGACGTCAAAATTGAGCATGCAATCATTTCCAGGTAATTGCGCTCTTCAACTTTTGTGTTCGCACTTTGCGCAAACCACCAATTTGCTGGTGGGAACTTATCGGTTTTGCCACTTCTTGCAATTGGTTCGTTCGCGTTGTTAAGGAAGGTGAAAAATGTGTTATGGAATTGAAGCACCTAATTTGCCACTATCGATGTGTCGAAAGTGTCTTATCATGGCGATTGCAGTTATTTTTTTATGAGTATTAAGAGCAGTGACAGCTCGATGAGTGATATGGGAGGGAAAAGGGAAATATTTGAAATTGAAATAAGCTTTCAATACGCATTGACAAGCTGAAAGACAAGTGTTAATTATAAAACTATAATCCACACTTGCAAGATACTCACATATGAAGCATCGCTAAGGGAATAAAAAAACAGTGGTGTAGCCAAATATATCCTTAAACTTGAGGTAAGAGTAAACGGAGCAGCTTGATAGGAAACTCTTTAATCAAATACCTCGTTAAGGAAATATCATTTCAATGCGGAGGAATCCTTCAATCCGCTATAAATCTCATGTCCTCACTACTCAAAAATGTGCTCAGGCCACAAAAGTTGAGTGATTAGCAGAACCCATTTCGCTCTTAGAGAGATAATGTTAACCACCTCTCTGAATATATTTCTGATATGAAATAAAAAACTCCTCATAAACTCCATTTAACTTTCGAAAACGAGTTCGAAAAAAACTTTGGGACCTAAAGTTTGGAAAAACATCAAGACCTACACTACAAACAGGAGGAGAGGCTCGACCGAATATAGCTTTAGCAGTATAAGAGGAAAATACATACCGGGAACTTGGAAAAAGAAATAAAAATTCAACCACTGGCCTAAGGAAAAGAGAGAAGGCTTATGAAAAAATTCTAAGAAAAGATGATTCTATTTTCTTTCAAAACAAAACTCCTAATTAATTGAAAATCAAAGCTAAAACCTTAGTTATTTTACTCTACTCCAGATTAAACATGTGCAAGTTCTATTCATTCACTTGAATTGTAGAAAATTTTAACAAATAAAAAAAACTGTTATGTCCCACTTTGAAACAATTTCAACTAGTCAGCCTTTTTATGAGAGGTTACCAAAAAACAAAAAAATAAAAAAAACACCACCACAAGTGGTTAACATTTCCAGCAAGCGCGGCCAACTCATGAAATTGTGCTTTGTAAAGTTCGCTTAAACAAAACTGAGCTTTCGAGTGGAATGCTTGAGAAGCTTTGAGGAAAAAATTCGCGAAAATTAAAAAAAAAATATATATATGTTGGCCAAAGAGGGTTCATTAAAAAAGAAAGAAGCAAAAAAATAAGACTAACCGCACCACAACCACTTTTCTAGCAAGATAAAAATGTTAAAATCACCGAATGAAGTAACAAAAACCAAATGATAAGTGAAAAACATAAAGCACACAGAGGCAGCGGAAATTGTGAAAAATTATGGTGATTTGCTGCAAGTGCCCACTAGAAATATGAGTAAAATGTAGAGAGCAGTTTTATAATGAGCACAAATCCAACATAAAGAAGACAACAAAAAAAAAAACAAACAAAATGTAAAAAAATATAAAAACAAAATACGCCAAAAATGCATGAATGCTGGAAGAAATTGCTAACCGCTGTTGCGCAACGCCCGGAAGCAATGCCATTGCAAAGAGAAAAGAAGCAATTTGCCACAATTGTTGCAGCAATTGCACCGTTGCAACATTTACTCTACGCCGGCGCTTTTATGTCATTACTTGAATTGCTGGGAAATTTCATATTTATCTGCGTACCGGTCGCGGCGAGTGGCGAGTGGCAGTGGTTGGTGGCAGCAGTAAGCAATAACTCGAGGCCATTAATGCCAGCAATGTGCACACGGTTGGCTCATGGATGAATGAATACAGAGATCTCGCTAAGCCCCAAGTGACACGATGTCGACAGTTGACTTTAAATATTTTCGCTTATTTTTTATTTATTTATTTATTATTTTTATATATTTTTTTACTCTTAATTAATTTCTTTTCTTTGGTGCTTTTAAATAAATTAAGTGTAAGCCTTTTTTAATATTTTTTACTTTGAGTTTATGCATCAGTAGTTGACCCTAAAAATGAGTTTTATGTATTTGGGGTTTGCCTTCTTAATTAATATTTTTTTGCATAAATTATATCGCCGCATAGGACTATTAACCTCTTCCCTTCACGGAAGAACTGGGAAGGACTGGGGGCACCAAAGCTACGGTAAGAAAAGAACGCCGAACTTCTTCACGGATGGGGCGAAGGTTGTCAGGAAGATCGGAAAAGGTCACCGCGAAAGTTTTCTAAGGGAATTTATTCATAGGCAATGAGATCAAGGTCTCAGATCATTGTGTTTCATGTGGAGATTGCTGCCATCAGGGAAGTCCTGGTCGCACTGCTTTGGTGAGTGATTTCTATATGACGAGTGACCAATTGCTCAGATCAAATCAGTCCACTCGGCTTTTACGGCTCTAGATTCACATATTGAGCTTCAAAAGTGTACAAAAAGGGCCAGTTACCACTGCTTGCGGCATAGACTTACTTCATAACCAAGATCTTCTGGTGGCCCGGTTATCTTAAGTACTATGGTTTCGTAAATCCTAAACAAATCGCAAATTGATGTTCTTTATCTAACCTACCCTAATCTATCCATTTATTCTCTTCAAAGTAGTCTCTATCATATATAATATACTTGCGTCACTGTTTTCTCCAATCATCAAGGCATACTATTAGGTATACCCTTGAGCTCTTACAGCAAAAAACTACGCGTTTTCATGGACCTCTTCAATTTTTACAGTAGGAAAAAGTTCGCCGCTGAATACGGCGTACGGGGCATTATTACGGTGCCATGAACGTTTTTCCTAAATTCCAGACGTTTTTCTTGCGTTTCTTCACGAGTTTCCCCATAATTAATCAACAGACCCTGCTAAGTAAAACAGAATAATTATTGACACTTCGTTCAAAAATTCCTGAGCAATGTTCATCAGTTTGGAACGAACTTTTCTGCCACACACTTCGTAAGCAATTACATATTATGAGCCACCCCAAATGGTTGTATCCTCAGCAAAATATTTTATAGTTGATTTCAAAGCGATTCACTGATCCTCCCTATGAATTTTTTCTGCGACAAAAACTTTGCTCTAGACACCGAAAGGACACCTCTAACTTAGGTACCTTCCACCAACTAACCAAACATATTATATAGGTGAAACGATGTTCGTAATATTTAACAACTCACCTCATGCCTGGAACAAATCTCATATTCAGATGTCCCGTGCGACATGAAAAACAGCGCTACTTCTTGCAGAAATCTCATCACGTAAGGATTACAAACTATTATTATTGAAGTAAAATTTTGGAACATAATAAATAGAAAGATTTCTGATTTTAATCTTATATAAAGTTGGTCCCGTGCGACAGCGTAAGAAGCAAATTTAACAGACAATAAGCAGACTTTTTTCCAATAATATATTGATAAAAATGTTTCTATTGACTACTAAGTACTCAGAATATTCCTGAAAGAAATTTTCAGCGCTTGAAAAATCCTTAGGTATTCGTACTTGTTGAATTCCCTGCAGAAGTGTTCGCTGGAAAATCACTGAAGCTTTCTTTATAATGCATACTACCAAAGAGACACTCTGAATTATCGTGCGTGCTTTTTATAGCGTTCCTGCTCATTATACACCGTTAAACTCATTAAGATAATGCATCGCTTGCCACTGCTATAACCACAAATTACTTTCACTCACTGTTAAGCACTTTCGGCACGTATTTGCATACGCATATACAACATACGTGTGTCCTGCATACCTATATGCAAATAATTTCCTCGCATTTGCCACATCGTCTACTGCCGCGGTTTCGATCTTTTGCTTTCTAATTTTCTAATTTTACGCTCTATTTCCCTCATTTCATTTGCTTTCTTCCAGCGAACTATGCGAAAATCCAACACTTAATTGCAGTTGCCGGTGCCAATTCAATGCTCCGTCAATACCAAAGCACCTAAAATTCTACCTTTAACTACAACAGTCCGCAGAGAGACGCTTACGCCTTGTGTCAAAGGATAATTAGCAGTTAGTTAGAGATTAAAAATGCTAAAATTCTCTTTGTATCCACTGTTGGCAGCATTCAAATTGCATTGGCAAACGCCTGCGCCACCGTTCGTCAATCTTCATGCGGCCCTATCAGCACACATCCGCAGCGTCAGTGGTCACACTTCAGACTTCAGAGGGGAGAGAGAAGGCAGTGGAAAAGTGCTTTGTTCGAATATCATTTCCATTTACAATGATTGTCAACAATGAATATTGATTAGTTTGCCCTCGTAGCTCGACGTAAAGCAACGCCAACGCAAAAGCTGCTTGCTAACAACACGCTGTTGCATCCTCCTCCTCTGCTGCAACTGCGCTCCATCTCTTTTTTGTGATTAAAGTGCATTCAATTAATTTATTATTGCATCGCTCTCGATTGTTGTACTCGTTCGTGGACATTTTCGAAATGTCATCCTTTCAATGCCCCTAATTTGATAGCTGAAGGACATTTATTTTAATTTGTATGCCAATACCGCTCACCGCCTGCAAGGAAATATAATCGAAAATTTATCACACACACACTTTCTCTAACTAACTAAGCTATTGAGTTCAACAAAACGGTAAAAAAAAACCTCAAGCTGTAGGCGGTAGAATGGATGACAGGATACATTTATCACTAATTCACATGCCGACACACACTTTGCTCTTCTAATGCAATGCCATGTTGCGCTCACAGGGAATTGTGTCATTTATGCTAACAATCCAATTTTAATTTTTTTGTTTTTCGGCTAAATACATATTTTTTAAGTGCATTCATTTTCTTATGCCATCATTTCATTACCAAATTGAAATTGAAAATATTGATCTGACCTTGTTGGGCTGCTTAATGCACTGAATATTAAGTGAATTTCCAATTATACCTGCAGAAGGCCTTAGATGTGAATGAATTAATTGTCAATGAGCGCAAAACCTTGAAAATTCATTTGAATAAAGGATTTTCCCCAAGAGATCTGTTTGAGTCAAAAACTTATTATTAAAAAAAAAAATTGAAATTGCTCACATGCATGAGAGAATTTTGTATGTACACTTCACTAAGTAGCAGAAAAAAATGTTAAATCATGAATTTTTATACACTAAAAAAATCATTCTTCATAGGAATTTCTACGATCAAATCTCCTACTTCTAATCGTAACCCACTTTTTTCAAAACTTCCGCTTGTAGTGCCATCTAGCGGACAGCTTTTGCAACATAAATTTTATACTTTCAAACACAGCGCCATCTGCCGTACACCTCACATTTACTTTATGCTAGTGCTCCCTTCAGTATTGATACATTAAAGAGCCATACTTAAGTTTATTTATTGTAGTATATGATATGTCACAACTTCTGATTTCTTAATCACATAAATATCGCCTAAGCAAAATTCAAACGAGTTTCTAAATTTAAATTAGAAAGCTTTAAAGTTTCAACCCCGGTGCCATCTGCCACACACGATCCCTCTGAAATAAGCATATTAAAGAAACTCTGAAACTAATTGAAAAATAGCCCTGAAAGTGCTTAGTGCTTAGTAAGGTAAACAAGAGTCTTTTAATAAGTTGAATAGAGGAGAGACTGATGGCGAACCGGTCTAGAAAGAATAAATGTCTAGACCGTTTGGTGTTTTACACGAGCCAGATCGTGTTAGTATGGTTTGCAACTGTGGATTTAAACAATACTTGGATGCTTTTCGTGATTACAATAAGTTCTGCTTGCAAGACGCTACCATGTTCCTGACATTATCAAATCTATATTGAGCTACAGGTTTCAACTTTCATTCAACTCTGGGTTTGAGGAACAGGCTTACACACAGCAACAGGCACATGCATGGTTAACGTGAGCAACAATTGTTCAAGATACGGAGCTTTGTCTTTCGGGGAGCCTTCGTGAAGCCACTCTGATATATTCGGCTTAATGGTTCATTAGATTCGTTTCGCAGCGTCCGTTCACTAGAGGTGCAGCTCCGAGCGTTGATCTTGAGGCAATGTGAACGTGAACTCATTTTCCTGTGACCCTCCGCGTAAAAACCAGCTCCAAAGAAGAAGTTCAACAAACCTTGGATGAGAGATCTTACAGCTTAGGATGAGTGATTTAAGGATCACAATTTAAAAGCGTCGCTGTGGAGGCCTTTTAAAAATACCTAAAACATACCGAAGATATCATAATTATGCTTGGTGACCTTAACCCCAGGTATCCCAGTCTCCACGATAGATTCCCGAAATGGATTGTGGCTGATCGACTTCGCCGGCCCCGCAATATAGTTCACTGAAGTACTAGATACCACCACAAGAAAATTCAAAATCATCATGTGATAGACTAACGATATGTAGTATAGTATATTTCACGAGGACCTAACGTCGACTCGAATCACTACTTTGTAGTGCAGCAATCACCACAGACAGCCGCACCGATTTCTACTCGACTTGCTCTCCTATTCTTCGAGAGCGTTCGTAACATAAGAGAACATAACGCTATTTCAAGCTCCATAGAAAAGTTGCGAACGAAACTGTTGCTTTTTGGCACAACGAACAAAGCCTCCCTACCTCATAAAGTAGCCAGCGATCGAAACGGGCGCTGTGTGGGAGAGATACCGAGACTGTAAAAGGAAGAGATCGAAATATGTAAGCATTAAATGATTGAGAAGCAACTTACAATAGCTTTCAAGAACGGAGCATACTTATGTAGGATCCAAAGAGATGATCTAGCGTGGGGGACACTTTTCCAAGCTACTTCATCAAGAGATGGCGAGCCCGATTTCCCAATTGATGACTATGTAATAGACGTAACATTACCCGATTACCCGGCGAGAGCCGATTTTGGTAATTATAAGTCTATTGGGGCGCTGTAGATCCACCGCAAGATCTCTAGATCCTCTTCAACATTATCACTCGATACATTCGTACCTTAAATAATTTCCTCACCTTAACTAACAAGCAATTATAATTTCGCTTTCAATGCGCGTATTTATGTGCAAACAGCCAGAAGAGACAGACAGGTGACAACTACTGCTGCTGCCTACTACGTGAAAACGTCGCAAGTCGAAAGTCAAAAGAACCGACAGACCGTGAAATGTGTACAAATTAAATGGTCGCTCAATGCATTGACACTCACCATTGCCAACAGAAGTCAACCGGGCATGTGCTGCCAACGCACAGTTACTGTTAGTTGTCAAGGATATGATGCGCGCTACACTAACAAGAACAACAAAAAAAAAAAAAAAACACCTGACTAACAGTGTGGGCGAGGTGAGAGGAGCGCTGGGAAAAGAGCGCAAAGGAACAAAGCTTATTACAACAACAAACCAAAAAAACATCAAACAACAACAACTAACAACAATTACCATGTCAACAGCATAGTAACGCGTTGATTGAATTTTCGCAGCGCTGTAGGGCGTTACATTGGTTGTCTGCTGCTTATACTCGTACGTATGTACTACCACAGTGGTGGCGAAAACGAAAGGAAAATATTGCGCTGGCAGTCAAAGGTGGCGAATTATGGCGCAGGAGGCTTCGATTATAATTGCGTCTGTGTAGGTGTGCATAGTTTTGTTTGTAAATAATTTCAATTTTCAACCATTTAACATTGTCATCATCAGCTGCTGCTGTTGCTTCTGGTACTCCTGCCGCTGTTGCTGCTGCGTTAAGTTAAGTGTTTGGCATTGTTTCGCAAAATCGCTGCGTCAATTTTCATTGTCAACAATGAAATATGCGCGCCAAACAAAAAGCAATAACTTTTACTATATATATATACATGCATACATACATACATGCATATGTATTTAAGTGCGTGTGTCCGTATATGCTTTCAGGCTGTTGTCAATGCCAACGCTTTGCCATCAAAGGCGTTTTCCATAATTTTGCCAAAAAACTCAAAAACTCTTCTAGTTGTTATTGTTGTTGCACAGCATCATCACATGACTGGTTAATTGTTTTTCGCCTGTGTCATACAGGTATTGTGAACATTTGTTGTTTTTGTTATTGTTTTACACTTAATTGTTTGTAATATGATAAGAGACACAATAATGTTCAGCCCTCCGCCTACACGGCATCTCTCCAATTTTGTTGTTTCTCTTGGTTTTTGTTTCTGTTGTTTTTGTTGTTGTTGTTGCACTACCCAACAAATGACACGCATGACAGCCACCTGTCCGCCATTATGGACATTTATTCAACGACGAGTCACAAACCCTTACCACAAACTGTTAGCTCCGCTCACTCTCCTCAGGCATTCATTGACTCACCAACTCACCGCTTCATAGCTGTTTCATTCATTTAACCAGCTCCGTCCGGGTTTTTCGGCTTCAGTTTCAATATCAGCTTCCCATTTCACGCGGACCATACACACACAGACCATTAAACACTTTCAAATTTTATAAAATGTATAAATATACATAGGTACATTGGGTCTTCACTTTCGGTTCGGTGCTCGGTGGGCCAGTGTCCCCATCAGCATTATCATCATCGTCATCATTGACGCCGTTTCAACAGTGCAGGCGTTTTAATTTTTTCGGGGTGCGGTAAATAGCTTGGAAATTAATTACAGTCACTGTGTACGAGTATTCATGGCGAATTTCTGTGAGCTTCTGCTTTATGTTGGGGGGGGGGGTGCCAAAAAGAGGTGTTATTTTGTGTGTTAGTGTGTGTTTGCGTATCCATTTAAGGTCGCCACTAAAGTTATTTGATGCCTGAAATTGCATTTCATTCATTTATTGTATTTCAACACGCTTACATACATACATACCTACTCATACAATCACATTCCTGTAGAGACTTCAACGTCAAACGGCTCCACGGGAAGTTGACAAATTTTATGAGTGAATTAAAAGCAGTTTCTGTGAAAGGTGGCATTAAGAGATTTATGTTTGAACATTTTTCAAAATTGTTGTTCCACTCTTTTAGTTCATTTAAGCAGGATCTGACATATAAAGCAGCTAAGAGTACAAAGGAACTTTAGTGGCATACCATTACATGGATATGCGAGGGGATAATTTGCGGAAATTGCCTTCACTTCAAGGACATGACTGCATCCATCCCCTAACATGCTTGGTAGTGCCTTTCAAGTTCGTCCTCATTCAATTAACGGTTTGAGTTCAGTATAGGAATCTACAGCTTAGTAGCACGGTGACTCCATGAGCTCGTAAGGCCTCCACGGTTCTTACTAGTTCAAACATATACACGGGATCCCTTAGTAGCTACCCTATTCTAGTGACTGACGTGGATAATGGCTTCGAGTGGGAACACATGACTCCATACCCATTAGAAATGAACAAATGAAAACCAAAACCGGTGAGGACGGTACACACAGAAGCGCTAAAGGTTTCTTTTTGTGTTAAAATCGGAGCACCGGTAATGTTGTGAAGCCTACTTGAGCGTCAACCTTGCTAAGGATGTAATAGAGACCTCAGGACCATATTACCACTCCGATAACGCACCGTGTTCGTGAAAGCTCAGTGCGAGTTTCAGACAGCCTGAGAAAGATCCCATAATGAATTACAAATAAAGATGGCCTAAAGTGCCGATGTTGAATGTGAACCACACCTAAACGCCAAGTTTTTTTCCGAATTTAATTTGACATTTCTCTATTTCAGACTTACTCAATTTGAACCATGGAGAGATACACAATCCAACAACGTGTTAAAGTTATCCAGACTTATTATGAAAATTTTCGAAGAAAATCATCTTCATCATCATCTGATGAGTCACATTTTCACCTCAGTGGATTCGTCAATAAACAGAATTGCCGCATTTGGGCGAATGAGAATCCAAGAGTGATTGTCGAAAAACCAATGCACCCACAAAGAGTGACTGTTTGGTGCGGTTTATGGGCTGGCGGCATCATCGGGCCGTATTTTTTCCAAAATGAGGCCGGTCAGGCAGTTACTGT
Source organism: Ceratitis rosa (assembly GCA_037013455.1). Classification (NCBI taxonomy): domain Eukaryota; kingdom Metazoa; phylum Arthropoda; class Insecta; order Diptera; family Tephritidae; genus Ceratitis; species Ceratitis rosa. Next base: position 23,788,505 of record JAWMAG010000013.1, on the reverse strand, counting down.
GAATGGTGTTCGCTATCGTGAGATGATAACGAATTTTTTATGGCCACAATTGGAAGATATGGATGTGGACGATATGTGGTTTCAGCAGGACGGTGCCACTTGCCACACAGCTAACGAAACAATGGCTCTTTTGCGCAACAAATTCAATGGCCGTGTTATCTCACGTAATGGCGATGTCAATTGGCCCCCAAGATCATGTGATTTGACACCGTTGGACTTTTTTCTCTGGGGTTATTTGAAAGAAAAGGTGTACGTCGATAAGCCAGCAACAATTCAAGAGCTAAAGGATGAGATAATTCGGCACATTAACGGCATAGAAACTCCATTATGCCTCAGCGTCATCGAAAATTTGGACCATCGTATGGAGGTGTGCCGCCGAGGTCGCGGCGCTCATTTGGCCGATATTTTGTTACATACATAATTGAGTAATACCAATATATCATAATAAAATAAAATTTCAATAATTTCCTAAATAGTTTGTGTTTTATTCAAAATCAACATCGGCCCTTGAAAATTTAACCACCCTTTACAAATACGTTGTATGCCCTTTAGACGCGCTGATGCAGATGAAGAGAAAAGTGTGTTAGAGATCAAGGGATAACTCACACTCCTTTTCACAAATATGTATTAGACGCGTTCAACGCAAGCCAAACATACCTTCGATACTTTCCAGCTTCCAAGTCAAAAATCATTTATGTTTCAAAACATCAGAGGTCTATGAAAGATATCTTTCCATGCATCAGAGTTCTATGAAAGACTACAATAAAGAAATGCTGACGTTTTCAGTGTTTTTTCTGAAAAGATTAAAAAATAAAATCCCTCGGAATGACTATGGATTTGCCGCCACATGATCAGAAAGCAGCAATAAAGAGGGCGAAAGGTCAACAATTTAATTTAAGTCAACTGTGGTAGTAAAGGAATATGTCAAAAGACATCAGAGTTTTTTAGAGGACTAACACTCCCCAACGAAGAATTAGCAGAACCAATCGATTCAAACTGGACCTACCTTCCCTGAAGTGTCGTAAAATAGATACCGGCGAAGAGAAAGAAAGGGCTAAACACTTCAAAAAACGTATGGCTTAGAAAGAAAGAAAAAAGTATGATGGCTATCCAAGAGATGCATTGAGTTAGAGTGGGAAAGAAGCGATGGAAAGGGAGAAAGCTCTAGAGTTCAAGTGAAATCACACAAGAAACGAGCTATGGAATTACGTGAATACGCCTCAAAGCATTAGAGATCGACAAAAAACCCAAATTTTTCATCGAAGAAGCACCAGAAACGATCAAAACAAACTGGATCTTTTTAGTGGAAAAGTCGAAACCCAGAATTCTTATAGGTGGCCTGAACGAATCATTATACAAGTCATACTGAGAGCCGAGTAGAGAGTTTCCAGAAATTACGATAATAATTTCACTTATTATTAATTCTAAAATTTGTAAGAAATCGAGATCAAGGCTATAATCGGCACTGCGAGAACATGCTTATTTTAGCATTTAGAAATACGTGTATGTATGGGATTTTTTCAAATGCAGCTCAAATTAATTTCTAAAATATTTCCAAATTATTTTAAAATAAAAAACCAAAAGCAATGAATTTTGTAAAACAATAAATCCATAACCCAAGAGAGAAGTTTTTGTCATTATAACCACATCGTAGCCAAATGTGGTGGCGAGCTTTTGTAAATCAAATAAAAACCTCATATGTAAAATTTGCAAACGCTTAAGCTTATGAATGAATAGCTTTAGCTGGAAAATTTGTATGAAATTTTTAAGTTATGCGCGCGAAAACCGAAAAACCGCAATAAAATATCCTATCAAATGCAGAAGCAGCAACAGCAGCAGCGGCAGCCCGAGCTCGAGCGCGAGCTCCGACAACAAATCCCGCATGCCAAACGCTCTTACGAATTTCGTAGTGCCGCAAATATGTTGCAAATCCCCAATCCCATGGGTTAATGTGGAATTTTTTCCCTGTTTGTATGTGTAAGTGTGATATGTGTCGCTATGTGTTGGCATGTGGCTGTTATGCCCGTGGCGCTTATTTGGCGGTTTCGCCAATTTCGTATGAAAATCTGTGGCTTTATTTATTGTGAATTATTCGCGCAGATTTTTTTTCATAATTTCTTTTTATTTCGTTTATAAATATTTAGCAAATCAGTTTGGAATGAGAGTGTACAGTGGAAAAAAAATTGTGAATGTGAGAGTAAAAATGAAATCCAAATTAATAATCAAAATAAATATAAAAATTATTTGTAAAGTGAAAAAAAAAATTTAATTCTAATTAAAATTAAAATTAAAATTAAAATTAAAATTAAAATTAAAATTAAAATTAAAATTAAAATTAAAATTAAAATTAAAATTAAAATTAAAATTAAAATTAAAATTAAAATCAAAATTAAAATTAAAATTAAAATTAAAATTAAAATTAAAATTAAAATTAAAATTAAAATTAAAATTAAAATTAAAATTAAAATTAAAATTAAAATTAAAATTAAAATTAAAATTAAAATTAAAATTAAAATTAAAATTAAAATTAAAATTAAAATTAAAATTAAAATTAAAATTAAAATTAAAATTAAAATTAAAATTAAAATTAAAATTAAAATTAAAATTAAAATTAAAATTAAAATTAAAATTAAAATTAAAATTAAAATTAAAATTAAAATTAAAATTAAAATTAAAATTAAAATTAAAATTAAAATTAAAATTAAAATTAAAATTAAAATTAAAATTAAAATTAAAATTAAAATTAAAATTAAAATTAAAATTAAAATTAAAATTAAAATTAAAATTAAAATTAAAATTAAAATTAAAATTAAAATTAAAATTAAAATTAAAATTAAAATTAAAATTAAAATTAAAATTAAAATTAAAATTAAAATTAAAATTAAAATTAAAATTAAAATTAAAATTAAAATTAAAATTAAAATTAAAATTAAAATTAAAATTAAAATTAAAATTAAAATTAAAATTAAAATTAAAATTAAAATTAAAATTAAAATTAAAATTAAAATTAAAATTAAAATTAAAATTAAAATTAAAATTAAAATTAAAATTAAAATTAAAATTAAAATTAAAATTAAAATTAAAATTAAAATTAAAATTAAAATTAAAATTAAAATTAAAATTAAAATTAAAATTAAAATTAAAATTAAAATTAAAATTAAAATTAAAATTAAAATTAAAATTAAAATTAAAATTAAAATTAAAATTAAAATTAAAATTAAAATTAAAATTAAAATTAAAATTAAAATTAAAATTAAAATTAAAATTAAAATTAAAATTAAAATTAAAATTAAAATTAAAATTAAAATTAAAATTAAAATTAAAATTAAAATTAAAATTAAAATTAAAATTAAAATTAAAATTAAAATTAAAATTAAAATTAAAATTAAAATTAAAATTAAAATTAAAATTAAAATTAAAATTAAAATTAAAATTAAAATTAAAATTAAAATTAAAATTAAAATTAAAATTAAAATTAAAATTAAAATTAAAATTAAAATTAAAATTAAAATTAAAATTAAAATTAAAATTAAAATTAAAATTAAAATTAAAATTAAAATTAAAATTAAAATTAAAATTAAAATTAAAATTAAAATTAAAATTAAAATTAAAATTAAAATTAAAATTAAAATTAAAATTAAAATTAAAATTAAAATTAAAATTAAAATTAAAATTAAAATTAAAATTAAAATTAAAATTAAAATTAAAATTAAAATTAAAATTAAAATTAAAATTAAAATTAAAATTAAAATTAAAATTAAAATTAAAATTAAAATTAAAATTAAAATTAAAATTAAAATTAAAATTAAAATTAAAATTAAAATTAAAATTAAAATTAAAATTAAAATTAAAATTAAAATTAAAATTAAAATTAAAATTAAAATTAAAATTAAAATTAAAATTAAAATTAAAATTAAAATTAAAATTAAAATTAAAATTAAAATTAAAATTAAAATTAAAATTAAAATTAAAATTAAAATTAAAATTAAAATTAAAATTAAAATTAAAATTAAAATTAAAATTAAAATTAAAATTAAAATTAAAATTAAAATTAAAATTAAAATTAAAATTAAAATTAAAATTAAAGTTAAAATTAAAATTAAAATTAAAATTAAAATTAAAATTAAAATTAAAATTAAAATTAAAATTAAAATTAAAATTAAAATTAAAATTAAAATTAAAATTAAAATTAAAATTAAAATTAAAATTAAAATTAAAATTAAAATTAAAATTAAAATTAAAATTAAAATTAAAATTAAAATTAAAATTAAAATTAAAATTAAAATTAAAATTAAAATTAAAATTAAAATTAAAATTAAAATTAAAATTAAAATTAAAATTAAAATTAAAATTAAAATTAAAATTAAAATTAAAATTAAAATTAAAATTAAAATTAAAATTAAAATTAAAATTAAAATTAAAATTAAAATTAAAATTAAAATTAAAATTAAAATTAAAATTAAAATTAAAATTAAAATTAAAGTTAAAATTTAAATTAAAATTAAAATTAAAATTAAAATTAAAATTAAAATTAAAATTAAAATTAAAATTAAAATTAAAATTAAAATTAAAATTAAAATTAAAATTAAAATTAAAATTAAAATTAAAATTAAAATTAAAATTAAAATTAAAATTAAAATTAAAATTAAAATTAAAATTAAAATTAAAATTAAAATTAAAATTAAAATTAAATTAAAATTAAAATTAAAATTAAAATTAAAATTAAAATTAAAATTAAAATTAAAATTAAAATTAAAATTAAAATTAAAATTAAAATTAAAATTAAAATTAAAATTAAATTTAAAATTAAAATTAAAATTAAAATCAGTAAATTTAATATTGAAATAAAATTAAAATTAAATTTAAATAAAAATAAAATTAAAAATAAAAATTACATTGAAGTTAAAATAAAAAGTAAAATCAAAAGAGAAAAAATTAAAATTAATTTAAAATTGAAAAAAAATAAAAAATTTAAAAAATATATTTCATCATCCACCAGTTGAAATGAATGTCACAGCATGTCATTTAACCAAAACTCCCTGACATGCCATGCGCATAGCGTGGTTGCCAACAGAAAATCCAGCATGAGATTAACATGAAAAAAGAAAATTAAATGAAATCATTACGAATCAACACTTTTCAGCCGTGCACTCGCGCAGCAAAATCATATGACCACAACACACATTTTCCACATTATGGCTTCGCTTTGGTACGCTTTCAACCTTCTGCACTCATCAATTCATACGAATCAAGTTTGTGCCACCAGAGAATTTCAGCGTTTTCAATTTACCAACTTTTCAATGGCTCTACTCCTTTATGGAAAATTTTCATATGGAAAAAGTGAAAAAGTAGAAAAAAAATCTTTATAAATAAATTTACGGTACATGACAATGAGAAATGTAGCTATATAGTATGTGTAGTCTTTGCGTATGTAAGTAAGGCAGGCACCACAACTTTAGCTACTCCCCAGGTATTTGCGGCTGTGAATATGCATATGTATGTATGTATTTTTATGTGTTAATATGATTTTTTTTTCACAGGAAAAAAAGTTGGTAATTTGTTTGGCGTGATTTTTAATTTTAATATCGTTTTTTTTTTTTTTGTATTGTTTTTAAAAAATTTTCATGTTGTTTAATATTTTTTATTTACTTTTTTACGTATTTTTCTTTTTTTTGGCTCAGTTTTTATTTTTTTCTTTCATTATTGTTGGTGTAGTAAAACTGTAATTCATGCGATTAAGTATAACATTTTTTTTGTGCCGTTCTAGTGTATGAAATTAAAATTTCATATTTCACTGACTTTTGAAAATTGTTTGTTTCAATCCCCTGTGGTTTGTAATTTTTCGGTGTAAATACATATATTCAGCGTATTCTCTTTTTTCCCGATGGAAAGCCTTTCCGATTAGTATAGCAATATCGATCAACTACAACAAGATTTTACTAAAAACACATAAAAGACTTTTAATGTTGCCACCTCTTCGAAAATTTAATATAAAACAGATAAATTAAATTAAAAAAAACACTAAAACGAGCTTCCAGTTGAAAATATAAGAGAATAAATATTGTTGATATTTCATTTAATGAAATTAGTCAATAAGTGTTGCCGCATGTTTGAATTTGTTTTAATTTCTCGAAATTTATAATATATATCAACGATAAGGGTATGAGTGCATAAGTTCGTGCCCGATTTCAAGTGCAAACTAAAATTGAAATTTTTTGAAGAAAGCGCTTTTATTAATCAATTATGTATTCGCCATCATGTTCGGCAATCCACTCCCAACGTTCAACCAATTTACGGATGCCTGATTCATAGAAATCGCGCGGTTTCTCGTTGAAAAAGGTGTCAAGGTGGTTTTTGACGTCTTCCACATTTTTAAATTTTTTTCCATTCAAATTGTTCTGCAGCGATCGAAACAAATGATAATCAGAAGGTGCAATGTCGGGTGAATATGGGGGATGCGGCATGATTTCCCAATTCATCTCCTTCAGTTTGGCCAGGGTCGGTTTTGCAACATGTGGCCTGGCGTTGTCATGATGGAAAAGAACTCCTTTGCGATTGGCCAAAATCGGACGTTTTTCATCAATTGCTTTCTTCAATTCGACCAATTGCTGACAATACTTGTTGGCAGTGATCGTTTCTCCAGCTGGCAAGAGCTCAAAATAGATCACGCCTCGGATATCCCACCAAATGCACAGCAGTACCTTCATCGGATGCAATCCACCTTTCGACATCGGTTCCGCCCCTTCGTGTGCCTGTTTCCATGTTCTTTTGCGTTGAACATTGTTGTACAGGACCCATTTTTCATCACCAGTCACGAGCCGATCCAAAAAAGGTGCGTTTTTGATCCGTCGAAGCAAAGAAATTGCTGTTGACATACGGTCCACTTTGTTCTTTTCACTCAACTGATGTGGCACCCATGTATCGAGCTTTAAAGTGTACCCAACCCTTTTTAAACGACGAAACGCAGTTGATTTGTTGACGTTCAATTCACTGGCAACCTCTTCCGTCGAAATACGTTAGTTATTCGCAAGTAAAGTCCTTAGAACATCGTCATCAAGCTCAGAAGGCCGTCCACTGTGAGGTTGATCTTCGAGGTTAAAATCTCCAGAACGAAATTCCGCGAACCATTTCTTTACTGTGCGGAGTGCTGGGGCACGGTCCAAATAAACTTCGCGAATATCTTTAGTTGCAGCGCCCACTGTTTTTCCTTTGCGGAATTCGTATAACATAATATGACGCATATGATCTTTTTCGTTGTTCATCTTCCATGCGTCTTTTCACTAAGCAACTCAAATCAAAATGAAGTTATTTTATGCTTGATTTACAGTTCGGACTGTCACCTTTCCAACGATATATAATATGTATATATTTCTTTCACGAGCGCCACTCTCAAACGATTCGTACGGCATCCAGCGGAATCGGGCACGAACTTATGCACTCATCCAATATATATGCGATTCAAACGAAAAGGCTTTCGGCTTGCGGAAAAAATATTTTTTTAAAGAATCATCACTATAATCTGCTACCCTATAGCCAACCCATTTACTCGGACCAGCGCTGTCAGCAATTGGACCATCTGAAGGAAGCAATCGCCCATCTTTGGCCAACCAGGTGAGGTATTGTGTTTCATCCGTTCATTCACCGCACATTGTGATAGTGACTCGTCCCTTACAGTTCGGACATCGCACCAATTGATTACCATCTGTTCCTATTTACAACGAACGATTTGGCTGGTAAAGAATTGTCATGAAAGAAGCGTTTCTTTGAGAGAGACATAATGTCAATACCATCAGTTTAATACATAAATAAAAAAATACTTTTTACTGGGACGATATATCTCAATCCTTACTTCAGGTATAAAAAATTATTTGAAAAATTATAAAAATATTAAATTATTAAAAATCAGGTATGTTGTCAACATATTTATATTTGCATAAATTTCATACCTGACTCCTGATGAGATGGAATCATCCCTTTTTAACCAAAAATTTCTGAAATAGATGTATTATATATTTATTAAAAAAAAATATTTTTATTGAAGAAAAAAAGCATTGAAATTCTAAAATTTCTTACTACTTTTTCATATCATTATTACTATCAGCATAAATATTTACGACACAACGAGGTTACTTTCCCTACCATCGCTCGTAGTTCTACTTAAAAATAAATTTTTATGCTTATCAAATAAAATACAAATAACTTTCTATACACAGAATTTTGTTTCAATACTTTTATTATATACTATAAACAATTTATTCATGAAATTTATATATTTATAAAATAAAATTTTTTCCTAAAAAAATAATACGCCTTTCAAATAACACTTAAGTTATAGGCTAATTTATAACAATTTGTCAATTGCATAGTTAAATAAATCCATTTTCAACTTTTCTATAAACAAAAATACCAACCTGCACTCATTACTTACATACAAGTATGTACACGTATATTTCACAAAATACAAATGACCTGTGCAATGAATTTTGGAAAATTTCGTAAAATGCCTGCCAGCAAGCACTTGGATAAAACACGTTTGCAATGATTGCAAATTCCCTTTTAATTGCAATGATTTAACTTCAATTTAAACTTTTCTCTCCAACCATGAAGCACACAACAGAGCTAGGAAATAAACTCGTTCAACTGAATATATGTATATACCATATATATGTATATATATATATTTGTATGTAAATCAACACTTCTGATTCATTGTCCACCTCCGTCGCCCTCAACTCATTTGAAGCAAATACAAATTTTAATAGTGAACTGAAATGCAATTTGGGGAGAACTTCCACACACACACACACAAACACACACACACAGGTTAGTCTCAAACAACCGAGTTTTTGATTTACGTTCAGCACGTCTATAAAGCTTATGCAATAAATTTATCAACTACAAAATTTTCGAGATTTGTATGGTAATAATTGCTGCAGTTGTAGTTGTTCTTGTTGTTGTTGTTTGTTTTATGGTAGGGTGACGATGTCGTTATTGCTGCTGGCAAAAAGGGATTAAAACTTATCAGACGCACAAAACGTGGCACAGCCAGCTTGAGGGGCCGAACACAAGGCTCGAAGGATAACTATGTGAGACTGTGAGCAGGTGAGTGTGCAGGTGAGAGATGCATCAGCATGGCTTCCAGGTACTCAGACGATAGTCGAAAACTATATATGATATATGTATGTATATACATGTATACTTTTTTAGTGTACTATCAAAATGAAATGACGGGGTGAATTTGCAATGTTATTTGGTTTGTAGTTGTTGTTAAAGCAGGGGGGAAAAAACTCAATCCAACTTTGGGACGGCGTAGTATATGTATGTATACTAAGCGGATATTGTGTGTTTATTAATTGTCTCACAAAAGTGAATGCATACAGATGTTGAGTGAGAGAAAATCATAAGGATATTCGACCCCTAACGTTGGGTAAGGGTGTTTTTTTCTTAGACGTATGGTTTTCAAAAAGGAATAAAAGGCGTACCCATATATTAATGTTATGGCCAAGGGTTTAGCGTTATTATAAAGACAAGCGTCCGATTCGAATAAATTCCAAACGAGAGGCCTCATATTTAACCACTTTTTGCAGAAGTTGAGATCATAAGTCAGTTATAATTCACCAAATAGCCTCCTCCAAGGCGCCAATTGTCTCTGGCTTATCTGCATAGGCAAGCAACTTCACACTTCCCAGATCCAGAACCCCTCAAGAAATAGTCGATCGCTGTTAAATTACACGGTCTTGGGGTCACGCCACAAGCCTATGATGCCTGTTAATGCTCTGACCAAAAGTTTACTTCAATAAATTGAATGTTTCGTTAGCTGCGCGGCATGTGGCGTCGTCTTGTTCGAGCCAAAGGCCGTCCATATCAACTTCCTCCAATTAAGGCGCCAATAAATCATTAATCATGGGCTCTATAGTGTTCCTCATTGAATGTAATATTATGAAAGATGTACCAAGCACTGACTTTTGAGGATGTAACCAGCGCCTTTGGATTTAATACAAAAATAAGTCGTTTTATTGTGAACTTGATTTCTCTCCAACAGCAATTAGCTGCGCTTCAACAAAAAAAAAATATTTAGTATTTTCATTTAATTCTTACTGTTTCGTTGGTCGTCATATAGACATATAGACAGCGATAAAAATAGAGTACACTCATCTTTACTTCTTTTTGAAATCTTCCGCCTACTCTCCCGGTCCATCCAGCAGAGTTTAGGTCTACCTTTTGCTCAACTAAGACTATTACATCGAAATTATGGTATACACAACCACCTGGTAGTAGCGCCCTTTCGGTCACTAACTGCTAATTTCTCTAGTTGTTGTTGTTGTAGCGGCTGGCTAACCCCGCTTAGGGCAGGTTTTGTTAATCTAAGTGGCCGAGGGGACATCCAGGAAACGTGCTGTTTCGACGGGATTGGACCAAAGGGAGAGGGGGGTTAGATGAGTCGGTTTAAGGGGGCATGTAAAGAGGTGGTTAGTGTCGTTCTACGCACCAGAGTTGACCCGGATTTTATCCGGCCAAAGGCTGTCACCCTTTCGGCGATCTAACCCCGTTTAGGTCAACAGGTAATTTCTCTAGTATATCATTGTTATGAATTGGAGATCGGAACAGGGATAGTTTCTACAAGAAAAACCAGACTCCATTCGTGCATAGGTATACTCGTAAGTACATACATATATGTAATGGATATAATATACAAATATGTATTTCCTCACACGCACGCTTATAATAAATAATATTAATAATAATATAAATATAAATAAGTAAGATATTAGCAACAAAGGTGGTTACTTGCTTGCCACACCGTTATTTACCTAACTGAACTTAACTTCAAAAGCTCAAGAGTACATCAAACTTAGTTACAAATATCAAATTATTAGCTGAGCCTGGCCGGTTACATGCTGCACTTAAGAGGTTTTCCACCTAACAACTCGCATGTAGACATACATACATATGTACATGTAGGTATAACGCACAATCCCCAATATAATTATGTATGAGCGTAGATAGAGTGGTTGGAGTAGTTGGGCATGTCGTTGTTGCCTCATTACATTTGTCATAATTTTCCATTAGCTTTGTTAATATCAAAAGTCAACAGTGGCATTATCATCGGCATGATTATTGTTGTTGTTACAATTGTTAGAGTTACTATTTTTCTGCAGAGACTCGTTGTAGATTTGTAAAAGTATAATTATCAACATATATGTACGTGTATGTATATGCATGTGTGGAAAACAATTCCATATTTGTATGAACATATATATATGCATGCATGTGTGTATGTTTCCATGTGTCTACGTGTGGCTTACATATGACACCGGTCCATGGAGGTTTTAGATAAGCCGTCAGCCCTTAACAGCCAGTCTGCACTTCATAAACAATAACAACAACACATATTTGTTGCCATAGCATGACTCTAGGCGCTAAGCCTTGCCGGCATATTACATAAAATATGTATAGGTATATGTATATATGTAGGTGTATAGTTGGGTATGTTTGTATCCAGAGTAGCATCCTGGCTGGCTGGCAGCCTCTTAGAACTCTTAATGAGTATTTATGACTTATGCAGTTGCACAATTAATCTCGGATTTTATGATATTATGATTTTCTACCTACTATATACACGTATATACATATATACATATATACATTTATATCACTGTCTGTTTAGTTGTTTGTGTTTGAAAGTGATGCGCTTCTGATTATATTTGTTTTTACTTCTGCCTCATGTCTGCAGTTTTGCGCTGTTAATTTATACATGTGTGTGTGAGTGTGTGTGTTACATGCAGCGCGTTATTTCCCATGAGCTTTCAAGTGGTAATGGTGGCAAAAGTTTCCGCTTTCAGCATTGTCATTAGAACAATGTTGGGGTAATGATGGGTCGTATTCTGTAATTGGGGTTTGCTGGCGTCAAGTGAAGGTGCAGTTCACTTAAGTGCAACATTATTTATGCTAAAATCGTAAATTATTAGTAATAAATAATAGTATTGGTGGACATGAGTGCTTTAAAAGCTTGTAATGATTTTAAATAATATTTTTTATTATTTTTGCAGAAATATTTTATTTTCATGCTATTTTTTTTAACTGATAACCCATAGTGAAAAGTAAAATTTCAAAACATAAAAAATATGTTATTTAATATTTTTTTAATTAAAATTAAAATAATGGCCAAAAGCTAGAATTTTGAAATTAATAGCTTTCCCATCATTTCCAAATAAAAAATACAAACTGTTATAGTATTATTATTTTATTGATGGCATCCCTTTATTATTACTCAGCTTATCAAAAGTATGATTGAATATTAAAACTAAAAAAGGGCAGCAAACAGCTTGCTCTAGTTTGATGCTTAAAATGTTAGCAAAAACTTTTTCTAGATATTACATGGCGGCAACCCTGTAACCGATAAAATGTCACAATTAAATTAAAGATAAAATTTTAAAATGAATAGCTTTCCCACAATTCAAAAGATAATATATTTCAAATATATATTTTAATTCGAAAAGTTGGCAACCCTTTACAATTATTTAGCTCATAAAATATATAAATAAAAATTTTAAATTATTAAAACACCTTGAAACAACTTACGCTAGTTTGGTGCTTTCAATTATGGCGAAATTTTTCTTTAATTTTTGCATGCTGGCAACCCTGTAAATTTCGTTATTGAATAAAAGCTCGAATTTCGAAATTTCAATTAGCAAAAAGTCGTGCAGTAACACATTTAATATTTAAAACTTTTTAATTCTTATTTTAGAAAAGCTGGTAACCCTATAATAATAATTAGTTTCGTATTTAAATGAATATTTCAATGAATAAAAATAGTAAAATGCCTTTAACAACGTTTTTCTATATCATATAGTGGCAACTTTGTATCCAATTGAATTTAACTAAAAGTTGGCAACTCTCTATTGGTATTTATATGTGAAAACTAATATTTTTTCATATACAAAAATATGTATATTTGATTTAATTTTTTTTTTCAAAAATATTATTTAAAAAAATATGGCAACGCTGTATCGCTACAAATAGTTTCATAAGAATTTATAAAATATTAAAAAAATAATTAATTTATTAAAAATAATTTTAACAAAAAACATTTTGTCAGAAGTGGGATTCGAACCCACGCCCTCAGAGAGGACCAGAAAGCTCCATATGAAACCTGTCATTTGTATGACAAGCAAGTTTGCACTTGAGTCTGGCGCCTTAGACCGCTCGGCCATCCTGACATATAACGGTATAGTAACTAAATAGCTGATGTTTACCACATTTTTGATCAAATTTTTGTGGAACTTAAATAACTAACATTTTTTAATTGTTGTGCCAGTCAGAACTCAAAAGTTCTATTCAGAAAAATGTCCTTATTGGGAAAAAATATTAAAATTAAATTAAAAAAAATTCTTGTCAGAAGTGGGATTCGAACCCACGCCCTCAGAGAGGACCAGAACGCTCGTTAGTATACCCGCATTTTTAAGACAGGCAAGTTTGCACTTGAGTCTGGCGCCTTAGACCGC
>JAWMAG010000013.1:23712500-23772500 GCA_037013455.1 Ceratitis rosa | reverse complement strand
TAATTATCTAAATGTTTATGGACCTATTAGGATTATTTAACACCCTTTCTCTTTTTTGATAATCTCTTCCTCTCTCTATTCTAGCTGGAGTTAAAAGCGTCATATGCCAAAATAGCTAAAAAAAAATGTACTTTATACGATTTCCTCAGGATCAATTAACACTGATTTTCAGTTAAGAGGAAAACAAATATTCAAAACATCCGCTTCACTCTCTCTTTCATGATCCTACCTCTCCCCTTCTCTTAGTGTTTTTGAATTTAAATCGTAGAGATAAATAAAAAAAATATTTATGGATCTCTCAGTAAATGTACTTTACTCTCTTTTATAAATAAGCAAAAAACAGGTTTCCGTCTCTCTTCCTCTACTCCCTTTGAAGTTAAATCTCTTAAATAATGAAATAACCAGAAGCATATATTTACGGATCCCAAGGTTCAGTTGGCACTGTTTTTAGTTAAATGGACATACAACTCTTGACCGTTTCTCCTCTCTTTCCACTCTCTCTCTCTTTCTCTCACTCTCTCTCTCTTTCTCTCTTTCTATCTTTTTCTCTCTTTTTCTCTCTTTCTCTCTCTATCTCTCTCTCTTTCTTTCGCTCTCTATCTCTCTCTCTTTCTTTCGCTCTCTATCTCTCCCTCTTTCTTTCGCTCTCTCTCTCTCTCTCTGTCTATGCTCTCTCTTGAGTTAAATCTTGCAGATAAAAAAATAAACAGAGGAAATAAATTTTAGTTGCTCTATTTCTTTATATCTCTGTAATTTACAACCCAACAGCAACGTGATTACCACTTTTAGTACTAATTTACCAGCAGTTTACTACCAAATATACATCATTATTGCGCAATATAAATCGTAGAGATAAATGAAAAAAATATTTATGGATCTCTCAGTAAATGTACTTTACTCTCTTTTATAAATAAGCAAAAAACAGGTTTCCGTCTCTCTTCCTCTACTCCCTTTGAAGTTAAATCTCTTAAATAATGAAATAACCAGAAGCATATATTTACGGATCCCAAGGTTCAGTTGGCACTGTTTTTAGTTAAATGGACATACAACTCTTGACCGTTTCTCCTCTCTTTCCACTCTCTCTCTCTTTCTCTCACTCTCTCTCTCTTTCTCTCTTTCTATCTTTTTCTCTCTTTTTCTCTCTTTCTCTCTCTATCTCTCTCTCTTTCTTTCGCTCTCTATCTCTCTCTCTTTCTTTCGCTCTCTATCTCTCTCTCTTTCTTTCGCTCTCTCTCTCTCTCTCTGTCTATGCTCTCTCTTGAGTTAAATCTTGCAGATAAAAAAATAAACAGAGGAAATAAATTTTAGTTGCTCTATTTCTTTATATCTCTGTAATTTACAACCCAACAGCAACGTGATTACCACTTTTAGTACTAATTTACCAGCAGTTTACTACCAAATATACATCATTATTGCGCAATATATTCTATTTAGAGCTGTTGGATATTTAATGTCTACTGTTGGCAGTTTTCTCTCGGGTTTCTTTTTTTTTAATATTTTCTTTCATCATTTACACTTTTTATAGAGCCTTCCTTAAATCTTTAACTTAACATTAAATATATATGTTTAGTTGTGTATGTATATATGTGTGTGCATGCTCATATATTTTATTGTCTCTCTCGTTCGTTAATCTCAACGCCAAGGATTTATTTCTATTTTATAATTATCCTGCTGGATTCGTACGTCACAAAGGCAACACTACAAAAACAATAAAAATTACAACGAAAAAATTTTTGTATGTATGTATGTACACAAAAAATGCAAGTAAAAGTATTTAGTAGCAGTTTTCTTCTTCTTCCTATATTTTTTTTTTTTTTTTGCTTGACGTATTAAATGAATTGCGCAATCCCAAAGCCGCACTGCCGTGCTTCTCACTAGCAATAAATCCCACCATCACAACGCCGCACACGTCAACACACACTCACTTTGCAATTTTATTGTCTTTTTGTGGGTTTCGCTATTTCGACTATTTGTCTGATTCTGCGTTTGTCTGCTAAGTAGTAAGAGCCTCATCCTCACTCCACCTCTGCATGGCTCCCTATAGCTTTCGCTCCTTGACTTTCGTTACTATGAGCTTTTCTATTTTATTTTATTTTTTTCTCTCTCTCTCTCTCTTCCCCCCTCAGTACTCATTTCTGTTGCTGTCTACTTTGCAACAACACAACTTAAGCGGCTTTAATTTGCCAACAGGGATTTTTAATTATTTCACTTTATGTATTTGATTTTCCACCAACAAACCACACACACACATACATACACTCAAACTCCAACTCAGTTGCACCCGCCACCTCTAAGTTTGGTATTTTTGGCTGTTCCATTGTGAGTGAGTGGGCGTTCACAATTCGCATTGTAGTGGCGTGAAGTTTTGGTTTTGTACGTGTCAGGGTTGCTTTGATTTGGCTGGCGTACTTTTGTGGCTTTGTTCTCAGTTAGTTGATTAGAGCCAAAGCCGTGTGTCTGGAGTATTGGCAGTACGTATGGACTGTAAATAGTATTAACGTAGCCCTGAATGGTTTTAGTGTGCGAGACAATTGATTTTTCTTTAATCTTTAGTCATTTTGGTATAACATTATTTTTGGCAGGGGCTAAGTTGAAGTCGTGTTTAAAGGATTAGGAGCATTTTTTGTAGTGGAATTATGCGAGAATAGTAAGATCCAACTTTTCGCTTTCAAAACGAATAATGTCAACAGAGAAGTGTGTGTGTTATTTTTAAATATTTATATTTTTTATATTGTTTATTAATTATTTATATTTTTTTATATATTTTTTTATTAAAAAGGAGCTTTCCTATATTATTCATTTATATAATCTTCCATTATATTCTTCCTCGGTTCAAAAAAAAAAACTTAAATGCTTTCACTTATATTTTATGAGCTTTCACTCAAGCTTAAGGTTGATCTATGGTATGAGCTTTGACTTTTCCCCTAGTAACAATGTTGTATTTTATATGGAAGAGCTCAGATTGCCGTAAGCGCGAAATTTGAATGCATTTGTATACACTATTTTGCCTCAGAAGTGAAAAAGAGAAAGCTTTAGTTCAAACAAAATTTTATGCAGCTTTCAATTATTTTAATTTATTAATTATAATTTATTTAAATTAAATTAAATTTTAGAAAAATAAATAAGTAAACTTCATTTTGCTAAAATCAGATTTTATGATTTTTTGCTGATTTAACAAAAACTTAAAGTCATTTAAAAGCTTTCAAACGCAACTTTTGTGCTTTCAGTGATTTTCATAAACTTCATAATTCATACAATTGATTCTACTAAAATTAGTTAAATACCTTAAACTTGTTTGAAAGCTTTCAAACAAGCTTCAAAGCTTTCAGTGAAAACTAGTGTTGGCGAAATCAGCTTTCATACTCGCTTTGCTTTAATCAAAACATAAAGTTATGTAAAAGCTTTCAAACAAATTTGTTGAGCTTTCACACATATCTTGTGAGCTTTCACATGTATATTGTGAGCTTTCACATGTATATTGTGCGCTTTCACTTTTCATTTCGTATTAAGCTAACTCACAATATTAAATATTAAGTTCAAATAAAAATGCAATGCTCAACACAATATCAGAATCTATTTTTCCCCAACCAATAAAGGCTTTTATAATAAGTACATATTTTTCCCTCAGCCGCACACTTTCTTGCTAAAACTTAAAGCAATTACGTTTCGAAATTTTCTAACAGTTTACCTACTTATTTAAGTGTGATTGCTACTTAAAAGTCTTCTCTGTCTTCTCTAAGGGAAAATTTAACAAAATTTCTGTCAATCAAATTTAGTTTCAACGATTTTGCAAATTACACAAAAAAGCACTCAAAAGAAATGTTGAAACTTTCCAAACACCAACTTACCATTGCTACTTAAAATACATAAGAAGAATTTGGTTAAATGCATTCTGAGGATTTGTTTTTTCCAAAAACACTTCTGCTCCAAAGCTTACGCTGCTAACGCTGACTTTGCACTGATAAGACACAAATTAAATTAATTGCATACCATTTTTGTGTGTGAGGGTGAATGATGAAGACTTCTTCTTTCTTCCTTCCTTCTGTTCGCCTGCAAAGCCAACGAATTTGAGGGAAGTCGAATGCAAGTATGCGATGCAGTGCATATAAAGTGGTGAGAAAGAAATATGTAAGTGGAAGAAAGTGCAGAAGAATACATGTTAGAAAAAATATTATAATATATTAGTGGTTTTTGTGTGTGGCTTCGTTTAAATCTAATTATTTTAATTACACCTTTGTGTGCCACCGAACGAAAAAAAGTGAAAACCTAAGTCAAAGAGAAAGTAGTAAAATTGCAGTTAGTTCCTTCGAGCAAAGAGTAGAAAAAATGTACTAATTTTAAATTTCTCCATAGAACTCGTTATAGGTATGATTTTTTAAATAAATGAATTAATATTTTTTTTGTTTTAACACAATTACCTCAGCAACTTGCTCTGCTGCCTTTACGCTCTTATTATCTTTATATACAGCAAATTTGTTAAAACTTTACCATTTCCTACGTAAAGTTTTTAATTTTCTGCACCACTTGCGCTACAAAATGCGTTCAAGCACTGAAAACTAAAAACAAAAAAAAATCAAACAGCATGAACGCTTGCTGCTGTTAGAGCACAAACACACGCACAAATTAAATAAGTAAAATGCATTGGACGCTTGGGAAAAAAATGAAATACATTCCGGAGGCTGGTGAACAGTATGCAAAGCTTGTTGAAATAGCACGTTTGATATGCGCGAAATTGTAATATCCGCCACATTGCACAAGCTGCTGGTGCATTGGCGCCTAAAAGTATGCTGTTGCATGCACTCAAGCGTGCAATATATTCAAAGAGATACTAAAGCTAGAGTGCAAATGAGATGGTAGAGAAAATTATATGGTTTGGTGAGGTAAAGAAATTTAATTTATATAGAAAAGATGTAAGTTAATAAGAGAGCTTTCACAAATTTGTAATAAACTTTCACAAAACTTTAATGAGCTTCCACATAAAATTAAAATCGTAAGTTTCCTCAGCCAAACAGATAAATAGTGAGAAATAAAATTAAAAAATGTATCATCAAGTGAGCTGTCAACTTAATTTAGTAGATTTATCTTTAAGCTTATTTTACTTTATTTTTGTAAGCTTTTAAATCTAAACAAATAAATGAACATAAATAAATTAAAAACGAATGAACCTTAGAACCTTATTTGGAGCTTTCACTGCTTTCTCAAAAGTTTTTGTAAGCTTTCCCGTTTATGTTAAACGCAAGTGAGATCTTATAATATGAAAAAAGCTTTCACTTAATATTCTTTATCAACACGCAATTTGTGTGAAAGCAGTTACAGGGAAAAACTCTGAGTTAAACAGTTAGCTTTCACTTGGGTTTACTAGGGTTTTACTCAACTTTCTACATTTTCGTAAGTTTCCAAAATTAATCGAATTTATTTAAATAAACACTTTTTAATAAGTATAAAACAAAATGTTATGAGCTTTCACTTAATTTTATTGTGCTTTCACATATTACTGAAGCTTTCTCGTCTATATACGGAAACATTTTAATAAATTACACACCACAAAATTAACTTTTTTATATTTTAAAATTTTCACTTAAGAAAGCTTTCATAAAAATACTTAGCTTATAAATTTCGCTTAAATCCCCACTCTAAATTTTTTGTTTTTGCTTCTAACATTTATATTTGGGTTGAAAATTCCACAAACTACTGTTCTCTACTTCAAGCCTTTCAGTGCTTCCTGCCCTTCAGCCCGCCATACAACTTTTGGTCATTGTCCGCACCGATTATTTTGAACTGTTACGATATCCTTTTGGCTTCGTTAAGTTTAATGCGAAACGGCTGTTGTCATTAGGCGTGGCATTTGCGCCTGCGACACTCATTACAACACAAAGACGGACACAAAGGAAAATGAACTTTTGAAAAGGGTAGCACGCCTTAAAGTATGCTTTGGTTACATTATATGCATGCCTGCATCAAAGTGACTTTTCTCCAGAATATTCGCTGACCATTCATCCTCCCCCTACTGCTGAGCATCTCACCAACGCTTTCAACTAAGCATTTGGATTTTTGAAGAAATTTGTTTAATTTCTTCTTTTTTTTATCACATCCTAAAATTCTTTATTTAATTTGTTTCACTCCTTTTTTTTATTTTCATTGACGCGCTTGAGTGAATTTTTTGCCAGCGTACGTGCGTTAAGTTTAATGTTTCAATTTGAATGTTCTCTTCCACTCTCTTCACGCTTTTTATGCGTAGAAAACACAGTTGCGAAAACCACTCGAGCATCTCAAATTATTCGCAGCTGGTGACAGTTAGCATGCAAAAATTGAAATTGATTTCCGTTTCAAATTGCGCTTTCCCGCTGAAGCGTAAGCATTTTTGTTTTCGTTTTAATTTGTTCGACGAATATTTTTTTTTTGCCTGTTTTTTGGTCACTTTTTTGTATCAAAAAGTTCACATTCTCTCTCATTACAAGTGGCAAGTGGAAATTAAATTAATCGAAATAATTGCAACATCTTGCTGGACAACAAAAAAAGGGTTAGCATCACATTGTATTGGTATTTTTTTTATGATTTTGGTATGTGTTGTAGTTAGGCGAGAGCACAGCTGGCGTTTAAAGCCAATATGAAAGCTTAACAAAATGATAAATCTTTGAAGAAAAATTGATTTTAAAAGGGGTATCCTGACGAACGGTTGTCACCGGGAATTTCTAGTTTTTAAAAAAGCTCTTTTTAGTGGACTCTATTTTGTTATTTAATTTATTAAATCACTGAGCTTTCATCACTTTTTGACAAGCTTGTTTCATTCAAAATAATTTAAGGTGTTTTCAGTTGATATTCATTTCTTCATTGCAATTAACTTCTATGCCTTCCAAAGAGCTTTCATCTATTATAGAAATAAAAAGCGACACAGCGCGTGAGCTTTATTTTGTTTCTTTATAAATACTTGATTTAATTGCTAGTTTAGTGATTGTTGTGCTACTTCGAAAATATTTCACTTTTCGTGGTTTTCTTCACATCTTATACACTTTCATCAAATGTATGTGACTTTCACTGCTTTTTCGGAGCTTTCATTTCGTTTTTCAAAAATTCTTCGGCATAAAGTATTCTTAGTGCATTTTGCAATGATTTTGCGTCACCCATAGAGCTTTCACTTTGTAGATTTCGGACTGCAAGGGCATTATATAGTAAATTCTAATATTTTAAGCTTCCATTTGTAAATTTTATGCTCAAGTAATTTTTCTTTTTGTTACATATATTCGATTACGATCGATATCTCGTGATCCATAGAGCTTTCGCAATTAAATAAATAAAGCCCACAAGAACGTTATATGTATATTAAACTCTTACATTATAAATAGAGCTTTCACAAAATGTCAAAATTCATCTTAAAAGTATGTTTTTATTTTCCACTTATTGTGAAACCTTTTTTCAAAAGCCTGTATCTATTTATATTCGGCAAGGAAATTTCTCATTTTATAGATTTCCACCCAAACGCAACTTAATAAAATAATAATAATTATTATTATTATGGGCACACTTATTGTAATATGACAGCTGTCACAGGTCCACGCACCCCCTTACGCACCTCTTATGCCACCAGTTACGCCCAAGCGCACGTCAAAGCAAGCCAACCGAGCGACCGGTCAAGGTGTAGCCGCCAGTGGGCGTTATAACCCATTTTTTACGGCACAATTAACTCGTTTAATAATTTTAATCGAAATTATTACCGTATTTTATGAGACTACTAAAATTGGCTAACACAGCAAAGTATGCAACAAAAAAGAATTAATAATAAAAGCTCAAATGAAAGCCTACCATAGAAAAAAAGGGGCGTAAAAAGAAATAAAATAAAAGTATAATGTGGCTAAAGCGAGATTCCAAAAAAAAAGGAGTCAAGTTAAGTCAAATGAATCGTAAATTAGTAAAGAGAAAATTAAGTAAAGCTAAGAGAGGTGGGCAGCGCAAGTAAGGAAGGAAAAATGTACTCAGTGGAGCGTTTTGACTCAGGGTCAGACTTTTATTATTATTATTATTATTATTATTTGTTGGACACCTTTATTGAAATTAGAGAAATCGACCCTTTTCACCCACTACCAATATTTTTTTTTCTTTCTCTTTCTTCTCTTCACTTTTGTAGCGTGGAAACTTTGGCATTTCGGCGCAATGATGCTTATTGCGTTGCCTTTATTGGTTGCAGTTGTTACTGCTGTTGTTGTTCCCTTTTTGATGGGCAATTAGGAATTTTGAATTGTTTGCCAACGTTTACCAAGCACCTAAACAGTTGGGCAAAATTAGCACAATACGTGTATATGGGCTGTGGTCCGGTGAGCGGAGGGAAAGCGAGTGAAATCGACCAGTGTATCAGTGTGTTGGGCGAAATTTTAATTGTTCCAACGCAATTTATCGTAAAAACGATAAAAAGGATTTTACGAGCGCAAATCTAGTGATTAAAAGGGAATGCTGTAGGTAAGCAAAATGTGAGTGTGGAAAATAAATAAAGTAACGGACTGTGAGAAGAGTTGTTATAAAATGCTGCAAATTCTTCAGCAGAAATCCCACAGCGCCCTTCCTTGCCTTGGTGAGCTAATAGCAATAGCAAGTTGAATTGTTACGTGTTAGCTTTGTAATTTGCACAGATTTCAATTACAAGTAATCGAAAAGGAGTCAGACGTACATATTTATTATTTATAAGGAAATTAAAATTTGTTGGTAAACAATTTGTTGCCAATGAATTGTTAAATTGTTTGAGAGTATTGTGGAATAAAATCAAAGGGGAAAGCTTAATATAGTTTACAAAAAAGTGAAGGATAGTATGGAAAATTTCTTTCAAAGGAAAACAAGGTATTGTAATGAAGAAGAGTGTATATGCTCTAGAAATTCAATCGAATTAAAATTAACCACTACTTCGTTGCGAAGAAAAAGCTCCGATAGATAGCGCTGGAGTCAAGTTATTTAATAAAATGGCTTTCCTAATACGAATATATTTTTAGAGTGGAAAATAATTGTCTTGAAAGCATACAATTCTTAAAAGACTTTCTCATCTCGATTTATTACAATATCGATTTCTTTCATAATCAGAATGTAATATATTCTGTAAGAAAAATGCTAAGAATTGCTCAATAAATAAAAATTTATTATTAATAAAAATTCATTGCATCACCTTCAAAGTCGGCTTCAACGAATAATGCAATAATCAAAATATTTTTTAAAGGTATTTTTTAACATCAAATTCTTTTTTTCATTCATTGACTGTAAAGGGGTAAACCGAAGAGGTAGCTGAATTTTGGAAAGGTCAAAAAGTCGATACGAGTCATATCAATTCAGAAATACGCTCACAATGATAGCCTGGGGAGAAGGCGCTGTAACGTGGCGCCAAATCCATGACTTTTTTCCACAAATCCGTACTTCTTCGACGGATTTGTTCAATTTGCTCCATCAAACGCCGCTTAACGCTCAAAAAATATTATTTTCTTAACCTGTAACATTCTGGCTGAAATGCCGCGTGCACAACACTGTGATAATCGAAGAAACAGTCAACATTACCTTATCACTTCCGGAACTAGTCAAGCGGCAGCGCATTTCATACCCAACTAGTTGCTTAAAATTGTACGAATTTATTCATGAGACCCACATTGTCCGGGAACTATCACTCTCAAACTTAAGTTACGATCCGCATTCATCATTTTCATCACCTTAGCGAATCATCAGTGGTAGATATTGATAGCTGACAAAGCCAGGCCAGGCCGATAGACCATTTAATCGGGATTTGTCGGTGATCAATATTTTTGAAATAATGCTAAAAAAAAGCTCCGCTAGGTGACGCCAATAATAATAATGTATACAAAGTACTACTGAAAGTATAAACTGTAATTGAAAGTACTCGTATAATCCCTTATGGTCAATAGCAACCCAAATGACTAATTTTTTTTTGTCTAAAAATTCAGAAAATCAATTGAAATATTTACCCTCTAAATATTTTTAATTTCCGCTTAATGCACAACGCCTACGTTAAATAATTTCTTAACGGTAATTGAATACGAAAAGTAGCATAAAATGCCTCAAAATATAAGTACGTTTTCTAAAAAAAAGTTTTCAATGAAAATTATATATTATATCTACTTCGTCTTAGTATTGAAGTGCTTCTACGCGATGACAATTCTGTGCGAAAAAAAAATCTTGTATATCAGCTGAACCATAAAAATCGCAAAGCCATGAAAGCACAAGTGCAGCGTGCGGCTAAAATAAATGTGCATTGGCAAAAAGCTAAGAGGACGTGCAGAAAATTTTGAGTATAAGCGACGTTAGTAGTGGGAAAAATAGAAAATACACAGGGAAGGTATGGCAGAACGCTAACAGCCGACGCGCTAAAGCAACGCAATATAAGCGAAAACACTTGAGTATCATAAAATTAAATTCTATCAGCGTAAAGCAGAGAAGAAAATGAAAATTAAAAAAAAAATAAAGAGGCGTAAAAGAACTGGAAATAAATTTTAGAAAGACGGCACAAAAATTAAGAGACTCTTCGGAGAGTTCATGGAAATAAAGAGAAAAAATAACTACACTACTAACAGGTATACTATTACTAAAAAAGGTGGAAAAGAAGAAGAAAAATAAAAAATTAAATTAAATAAAAGTAAAAAATAAAAATAAAGATGAAAATATAAATAACAAAATGAAAATATATATAAATGAAAATTAAATTAAAAATGAAAATAAATATAAAAATAAAAGAAAACGATAAATAAAAATTAAATTAAAAATAGAAATAAAAACCAAAAAAATTTAAATTAAAAATAATAATACAATCTAAAATTAAAATAAAGATAAAAATAAAAAAAATGAAAATAAAAAAAAAATAAAAAAATTAAATTAAAAAAAAATAAAAATAAAAAATACAAATAAAAGTAAAAATAAAAATATATGCAGAATAAAAGTAAAAAATAAAAATATATGAAAAAGAAAACACCTCTCCCGGAATATAGAAAAAAAAGTTAGCAGCTGAAAGAATTTCGAAAAATGTTTGAGAAAAAATAGCAGCCATCACTACTTAACCAGCCATAAGTGAGTAAAACGTCTATAGGTATGTGTGCAACCGAGTATGGGTGAGTGTGCTCAAAACAGGCGTGGCAATAATAAATTTAGCAGCGCTCCACCAACATACATACATACGATACGTTGCATACGTGCAGGCGCTGCAAAAGTCGCCACTTGGTTTTGGCAAGCAGCAGACAACAGGCTGTGACTAAAGACAAACGACAGCCAGCAACGGCATGACGATGCGCACAACACGTAACGATATAAAAATAAATAAAGGAAACATTGGCGAGCCATAAGCCAAAGTCAAAGTAAAAATTATGGCAACAAACGAGGCTGTCAAGGAGATATGGAGGGAGCTGCAAGATGGCGATGCAATAATGACATTTGCAGTCAGGAGCAAAAACGATCAACTACTGGTAAAGTGACTATAGAGTTGCATTTGGATTTCTTATTGTACATATATGCTTTTTTATATATTTAATTTTTTTTCGTTTTTTATTTCTTTTTATTAAATCCATTTTTTTTTTTTTTTTGAAAGCACGTGTGGTACATAAGCTCAGCCGACAGTACACGTTGTTTCGAGTGAGTGTAAGACTGACATGCGTACGTGTTTCAAAACAGGTGAAACACCGAAGATTGAAATATTTTTTTGTTACCTATTGGATGGCTTAAAATAATAAAAAATCAGGTTGCCACCAGTCTAAAATTTTGAAATTAAAAATACATAAAAAATTGGCATCAAACATGAGAGGCTTATAAAAGCTTGAAAGCAAAAATATTTTTGACAAGAGTTGCCACCTACTTCAATTTATTTTTAACCACTTAACGCTCTGAAATGAACTAAAAATAATAATATGGTTGAAAAATAACTAATGATTTAATAAGATGTATAAATGATATAAATTTTCAGCAGGGTTACCATCTTTAATAAATAAAATTTCTTAACTAGTATTTGACAATCGCCAGCTTGGAGATGGAAATATTTTTGAGCAAAAATTGCCATCTGTTTGAATATTTTGTTTCAACGAAAAAAAGCTTCTTTAAAAGAGACGTTGAAGAAATCTATTATTGAGAAAGGTTACCACCAGCAAAAATTTTATTTATTTATTATTTTGGATTTTTTATTGTTTTACATAAAATAATGTAATATATTTCAGATTTTTGAGCCAAACAAATATTTTAATATTTCAAATATTTTTGCTACAGTTTTTGAAAAGCGTTACCACCTGTTGGGATTTTTTTTTTCAATAATTTTATTCAAAAAGACGGTTTTAAAATATTTTCGCTAAACTAAAAATGCTGAATAAAGTTGCCACTTGTTAAAGAAAATGTAATAAAAAATATAAACATATAATTTTAGGTTACAAAATGTAGTAGTGGAAATGTTAATCAAGATAAATTTTGGTCAATAAAGAGAAAAACTGCATATTTCTGTAGAAATTATTTGGTTTTATTATCTAAAGACTTAACAGATCTTCGTGTAAAGATTTTGTCTGAAAAGAACCTTAATAAATTTTTTCCAAGAATAATGTTTGGAACATTTTAAAAATTTTTTCTGGTATTTTAACCCTCTAACGGCCACCGGAATTATTTTTTTTTTTGGAGAATTCTTCATGTCAGGGCTCAAATACCTCGTTTAGTTGGGAGCTAATGATTTAAAATGTTTTACGAAATGGATACTACATTATTATCTCATTCCGACGTTCCAACTACACATTTTCGATATTTTTTCTCTTTTTCATTTTGAAATACCCTAAAGCAGAGCATGTAAGTTTCTTCTGCGAATCCATTAAGAGCTTTGGTACTCTGGAAAGGTACTTTCAGCAAATACGAAAATAGTGGTCTTGTACTGGTCACTTCTCTGCACCCACACACGAGCGGCTGCTCTTTTCCAAAATTTTTAAATAAATTTCACCACACACGCGCAGCAATCCCTTTTCCTTATGTTAATTAACACTGATAAGGGTATCAAATTTACAAATTCCTATATAAATACATTTGATTGCCTTAAGACTTTGGACTTTTTAAGACTTTTATGCAAAACTGACAATGAGAGAGAGAGAGAACGGGGGATTTACTCATGATACTTGCTATGACTTAATCCCTAAATGATAAGGGATCTTTGTGACAAGCCAAAGCAACGAAATACTTGTCGGGTATGCAGCTCCTACATTCCTAACTAAATGAAATTAATACAAAAGCAACACGGGTAACAAAAACAACAACAATATATTGAATAACGAATATAGTTGGAGAAAGAGCAACACAAGCAATAGAAAAACAATAAAATGTAACCGAGCATAAGTGATGCAGTAAAATATTCAAATTTGATTAAAACGCAAAAGTTATACAAGAAATACAAACATACATACGTACATATAATAAACAAACAAACAAACAAACAAACCAAACTGACCGTACCGAAACGAGAAAGTAAATGAGCGCAAAAGTTATGCAAAGTGGAAAACAATAAAATAAAAAATACAAAAATAGCATAGAAAACAAAAATTAAAAAGCATAGAAATCCTAAGAAACGAAGACAAATGTTATCTTAGAGTTTTCATGCGGCCAAGTAAGCGGTAGGAGAGTGCCTTTGCTTGCTTAGGACACGCATATCCTTTTCGCATACACATACCACATCACGCTTGTTATTATTGTTATTATAAATTCAAGAAAATAATTATCTCTCTCTCCCTTTTGAAATGTAAGATCATCGTAAGTAGATGATGATAAGTTTGGCCAGCGTTAAAGCGGCTGGCAGTTGTTGTAGTACTAACACAAATCAGCAGCATATTAAAAGTTTTCACTCAAATTTGCTTGACCCACCGAACACTCCTCACCTTTTGCTGAATAAAACCTATTTGCCTGAGCGCAAGCCACGTTACTTTAAGGGCCAACGCTATGCAGCAACTCAACTCAGCCAGCTTCTGTGCTTCTTTTTTCCCCTCTGTCCTCTACCAACGCTGCTATCATTCGCTCGTATTTTCTTAACTATAAATAAATTATGCATGTTTGGCAAATCTTGGCAAAACATTGTCGTAATCGTCCGTAGACAGACGGACAGGACATGCTGATGCTACTGCTGCTGCTCCTTATTGTCCTCAGACTTGCTGGAGTAAAACGAAAAAAGGGGGGAGAAACGAAAGAAATACATACAAATTACAAAGGCGTGTGGTGTTCATGGCGCATGTCGTGCTGCTGCTGCTGCTTGCTTGCTTGCCATTCGTACATACTCATATCACTTTGTTTGGCATCCTGCTGACAGCCAAATACAACATAAGGATAACTTTAAATCCTTGTACAAAACTTATGCGTACCGAATGGACAATGGCGCTAAGACGGTTGGTCAAACTGTCCTTTTCTGTTTATATCCTGAATATGTGTTTGTGTGTTAGCTTAGCAAAAATTTGTTAAATTATATGCATTTACATATAAATATATGTATACATACACTATGTCTAATCGAAGGCTCCTTTCTACTTTGTTATAACTTTTTGAGATGTTTGTGTGCTTGTTTCATCGTTTCCTTGTTCTCATGTACAACATACACGTAAGTCTATGGATTTTCACAATAAATGAAAATTGTAAATTAAATTACATTTTGTTATGCCAACACACGCATACATGTACATACTCGTACTTACATACATACATGAATGAACTAAATGATTTTTAATTTTTTCTGATTTGTTTTTGAAATTCAGTTGACATTTTACTGACACAAGGATTAGAACTTTATTTGTATTTCTCGTAGAGAAATAAGGTTTTCAGTATTTTAAAGTAATTTATAAAAGTTCGTTAGTTAATTTTTGGGGTCGAAAGACATTTGTGGATCAATTTTTAGAGGAAGGAGCAAAAGAAGGTGTAAACTGTGAGGCGAATAAATTTTTTCTTACTATTTTTTTTACTACTTATTTTTTTATTTTTATTTTTTAGAGAAAGTAGAATCCCATCTCTGCCGCAGTCGACCAATCATTTATTCTTTTAAATGTTTTCCAACACCGAAAGGTCTCATCTTCATAGATTGCCAAAGAACCAAATGAATTAAAAAAAATCCAGTATCCGATACCTGCTCGGGTAAAAAGGTTGACATTGAATACAACGTTGCAAAATTAATGAAATCCGAGCTCATCTTGATTGCAGCAGAGTGTAAGCATATTCTATTATTAATTTTTTTATATTTAATTCCAAAAAAAATTTAAACAGCTGGCAACCTTAAAAAATTAATTCTATATTTCCTCCAATTGATGCACGTATTGAACATTTTATTTTAATTTTTTAATTAATTTTTTACACTTTAAATTATTATTAATAGCTGGCTAGTCTTTCGAAGAACATTTTAAAAAATTTCTAGAATCAAAATTTTCCACACTAGTCAAGCAAATTTTCCTCATTTGACTTTCTCAAACTTATTTAATTTGATATACTTGTCAAATATATAAAATCATTTAGTTTTATAGTATTTAACCATGTGGCAACCCTTTCTGTGAATTTCCTTCAATCTGAAATATATAAAGACGCCTTAGTTTTATCCTGATAATTTATGTTAATATTTAAACATTTCATTCACTTTGTGTATTCCATTAAAAAATATGTCAAATACGTGGCAACCCTTATTCTATTATTTTTTAAATTATTAACTCATAAGCTCACTCAAATTTATTACCATGTTGTAAAATTTAGTTTTGTTATATTTAATGTGCTTTTTACATTAAAAACCAGGAGAAGGTGGCAAGTTTTCTCTAAAATTTTAGCAAAAATTTTATTTAAAAAAAAATTGTCTGCCCTTGTGAGGTAATTTTCGATTTTTGCTTGTTTAAACCTCCGCAATTTGTCATCAATATTTTAAAATTTGATGTTATTTGAAATTACAATTTTGAAACAGGTGGCAACCTTCTATTTCGAATCAACTTCTTAACACACGCCGAAAAGAAAAATATTCTAGACTTTTTAACCGTGCTAATGTGACGCCTTTCTTACACCAGCATAATAATTTTTCCACTCCACCATGAGGTAATTTGGTTTTGTAGTAGAATTTCGGTTCGGCCTGTCCAGTTACTACCATGTCCGAAGTGGTTTTGATTAAAAAATAAACAGTGTTTTTTAATGAAGCGTAAATATTCTGATTTATGCAAAGCCTAGTGCCGCGGACCATCACAATCTTTTGAGCAATAAAAATACAGTGTTATAAATATAATAATAAAAAAAATAATAATAAAATAAGAATATATTGTATATAGTATAAATGTTAATCAACTAATTTGATTAAAAAAATTTTATTTTTATTTGTGATAAGCAATTATCAAAAAATCTTGTTCTTCACAACATAAAAAAAACCTACGCATTAAACAAGCCTATTTAAGCCGCGAACGGTACATCGCCTCCGTGGCGCAATTGGCTAGCGCGTTCGGCTGTTAACCGAAAGGTTGGTGGTTCGAGCCCACCCGGGGGCGAATGAATTTTTTTATTATATTTTTTTTCTTTATTAATGATTCTTAATTTATTTTCTATATATTTTTTAACTTTTTTGTCTTCCAATTTTTTTTAAATAATTTGAAATTTCTTTTTTCTTTTAATTATTTGAACAAAAATTTATCACTTGGCTGTGACACCAGCATAATTCTTTTGAACAGCAACCCACTCAGCGCTTGCAGACATAGATTTTAGTTAGAAAATTTAAGATTTAACTTTACAAAAACAATTTTTTTTAAACCTCCATCTCTTCCTTATACTACAAATCTGCTCATTCAACATTTTTTGGGGATTTTCCATTATTAATAAACAATTGTTGCCTTACTCATTAATGAGGCGTTAATTTATTAATAAAACAAATTGTGTAATTAACGAACAAGAGAAAATTAGGAGAGAGAGAGTGGAAAAGAGAATCAACAAAAAAGTTCGAGACAAGCGACAGATTTGTAAACATAAACGTAATTAAGTAATAAGTAAAAGTAAAGAAGGCGAATTTATTAAATCAACAAAGAGTTCGAAAGTGAGTACATATGTACATATAAATTGATTATAATCGAAATTGTAATTAAAGAATAACTTTGAGCTATTACCAAGCAACTCAAAACAAACAAACAAAATAAAAAAAAAATATTAGAAAAAGAAGTAAAATTAACGAAGCTAACGAATTAGAAAAAAAAATCAACAAACAAAGCTAACAAAAGTCAGTACAAACAAGAAAATGCATGTGAAAATTTTATATTAAGTTCGAAAGTTATGTAAGGAAGCGTGTTTTCCGAACAAAAATCAATCAAACAAAAAATATTACGTCTTAATTACGCCATCATTAGAAGCGAAGCGAGAAGGAAACCAAAATGACTGAAAGTTTAGCTGTGGAGTGAGAAATAGAGAGTGAGAGATTGAGAGAGCGGGAAGGCTGTAGTTGGCAGGAGTTGAGTTAAATCAACTATCCGTGCGACCCAAAGCATAACGAGTGGCGCATAATTGAACAAAAAGCGTTCGAAAGTGGTACCCGAAAAGTTTTTTTTTTTTTTGGCATATTTTGAGGCGTAAAACCATAATACAAGCAGCTGAACTCAAGCTAAGTAGTAGTGGTAGCAACAAGAACAGCATAGAAAGAAACTTTTAGAACGGTAGCAAAAATAATAATCAGCAACAAATTTTTTGGTCGATAAGCAGTAATGAGTATCGTCGCAAGCAGCTTGTTGCCGACAAAATTCATTTTTCTTTTTCAATATTTTTTTTTTTTTTTATTAAACACAAAAGCGGCACAAACTTAAGCAAAGTAGTAAAGCGTAAAACTTTTTCGAAGATATTATGGGGAAATCTTTACTTTATTTTTGTACATTTTGTATGCGTTTCACTTTCTCAAAAGTATTTAGGCGAGTGTGGGTAAAAGAAAAAGTTTTCACTTTTGCTATATGCACGACATTTTTAGTAATTTTTTTTTTTTTTTTTTGATAATAATAAAATTTGGCAACTGATGAGTTGAGCGCTGATAGTGAAGATTGGAGGGTTAAAAATCAAAAGAGAGAGAGATACCAAGCTTTTACACAGGTAGAAATTTGTATCACAATATCCTGGAAAATCTGAAAGAAAAATATTCAAGTATTATTTGCTAGACCTTCCACGTTTATTAGAAGCATATGAAATACAATAAGAAATCAGAAGAAATTAGTATCACCATAAAGACTCTTAAATCACTTGCAAAATCATTTTGGCCTGAAATCCGCCAATCACTGATTTATTTCCCGCATTCTCTCTCTATCTACCTCTCTCTTTCTTTGGTATTCCACTTCTGAATTCGTAGCTACAGCAACCACTGAAATATCGCGCATTCTTTTTCCATCTCTCTATCTCTTACTCACTCTTTAGTATTCAACTTCTGATTTAGTATCACTTCACGAATAAATTAAGTTCGATTAAATCCTCTATAATTCCTGTATGTAACGCCCTTGTCTAGGTATATACGCAAGTAAAATTAAATCTTTACTCACAGAATTACTTCGCTCTCTTCGGTAGGAGTAAAAAGCAAGTGGAAGTGACAACACTGCATCGAATCTTAGAACAACTTCCGGGTATTCAGAGTATTTATTAATTTAGAAATAAAAAGTATATTACGCCAAAAAGGCGTATGATAAAGCTGGCCAAGTTACCATAAATGAGTAAAGTTACCAAAGTAACGGCAGAAAGGAAGACGCTGAAGCGAACGTAAGGACATAAGAGGAATTGAGGAGGTTAGCGATGTCAATGAACAATTTCAATAACATTTAAGCATTTCAATGAACATAAAAAACTGAGTCATACCATTACTTGGTAGCAGCAATGGCATGTGCCTACAGGATATGCCGCAAATATGTAACGAAAGCGAAAGGAAAAACCACTGCGAGTAATGAGCAAGAAAATTGCAAAATAGGCAGAAAAACTTTTTTGCGACGCAACATTTAATGATGGTCCATCGAAATGAAGCTGCTATATGGAAGTCCAAATGCAATAGAAGGAAAGATAAAACGGAAATGAACCAAAAATAGTAACAAAACTGAAACAAAAAATAAATTCGACATGGAGATAGCAACTATTATAAGAGTTGGCTGCTGATTATGGCAGAAATTATGAGAAAAACTTCAAATAGTTTGAAATAAGTTCGGTTGGTTATAATTAGGATGGGGAAAATAGGTTACGAGACCAGCGAAACTTGTTGTATTCGCAAAGAGGAAATATGCGTTAATATTTGTAAAAAAAAAAGAAATATCATTTTTGTTGCTGTATCACTTGACTGTCAGCATTGTTAGCAATATCATTGCGCAATCTATGGAAAGAGGTTGAGTTTGTACTACTTACGGTGCGGGAAAGCAGTTAGAGACATTCAAAAATAAATGGCGAAAGTGAAACTTAAGCACATTTCACGACTGATTAAATGTCAGCACATTAGGCGCCATGACGATGAGCGTGGCCCTCTTGTTCTTTTATTAGAGAGTACCATTCGAAGCATTTTGCAAAGCATTTAGAAAAAATGCCAACATTATAGCTATTCCTTCTGTATTTTTTCTATATATGGTATGGTATACTTGTTGACCAAACACTCTCTCACCCCTCTTATTCTATCACAAAAACTCTCTCACCCCTCTTATTCTATCACAAAAACTCTCTCACTCTTCTCTACCAGCACTGAATTGTTTAATTTAACATTTTCTAATGTTTTATAGGAAATAGGAAGAACTTCTATACTGAAGTTTTCGTCAAGTCGAACGGGACTATCCCATGTATTCAGTTAAAATATGTGATCTTGACTATTTTATTACATTTCATAATAGTTCTGACTGAGACACTGTTCTAAAGGGGATTTTTTTTTGCTCACAGGGTACCTTTGGGTCCTAGAAATGATATGCTATTGGTTTTGAAATGAAAAAAATATTTAACATAGCTGAGCTTTTTAATTTTCTGCAGCCCCTCAGAGAGTGTGCTGAGTACAATGAAAACTTTAAACGCATTTCTCTCAAAAACACATTTTTCAAACTGGGAGTACAGACCCAAATTGGACCCAATTGCATCGATTTATCTGAAATTTTGACGGTAGCTTCACAAATATATTTTTTTTGGAAGTACGTAACCGTTTTTCGCTTTAATGTATATTTTTTTTAAGAATTTAGTGCGTATTTTTTAGACAAAAATAAATCTTTTTAAAAACAAGTATGCCGCTTTCACAAAAACTAGTTACAAAATATGTAAATCCATACGTACTTTCAAAGACCATAGTTTTTAGATCATAAAACTTTTTGCTTTTCTATTCTAGGTCTCATTTTTTAGAAGAAGTCGGTCCTCCCATGGACGCCTTAAAAAAAAAATGGATTAAATAATGAACATTATTAAATAGAAATTCTATTCCATTTCCCATATTTCTAGAATAAATTTAATTAGTCCATTTTTCAACTTCTGGAGTAATTGGTGCTAAGATGTGTTTCTGGAAATTTTCAGAAAAAACTTGGCAGTCGAATGTATTTAAAAGAAATTATCTTTGACCAAGAGATAAAAAATATTTTAGATATGATTTCCACGTCAAAATTGTAACACTGTCGCACGAGACATTTCTATGAAATTCTTCGTTCTCGACGAAGGTCCAACATTTGTCAAGCAATCGTACCGGAAATGGCAAAAATATAATATAACAATAAAGAAATTTTTTCGTGTCTCAAGTGTCCCATACGACATGAATTAAAAAATAATTTAAAAATAAAAAAATAAAAATTTATTACAACAAAACTATAGATTCTATTATCCAAAAAAGGAATATTTTTCCAATTTGTTTTTTTTTTTTGCAACATCTCATTGACCGGCCGCCCTTATCTGCGGCAAAAAGTGCTTTCCTCCGAATTCAAAAAAGTCTCTAACAACCAACTACTTGCACTCCCTACCAATTGAAGTACACTAATATTTATGTATAATATGCACACAACAACATATGCCGCTCTTTATCTGTCTTTCCAGTCCTTACTTAGCTTGTGACTAGCTCGCTGTGTATGTCTCTGGCGCATTTTTAATCCATTCCGCAGGCAGTTGTGCCGGTCGTTTAACTTGTGCCGCCAGATACAAGCGTCTACTCATTCACTCTGCTTTGTTGCTTTCAACCTCTTCAACTAACTAAAAATTTTGTATGCTCCAGAAGACATGCTTTACAGTCGCTGCTCTGGATTCCTCGTTGCAACGCTGTGCTGCCGTATGTTTGTGGTTCATTTTTGAATAGTGGGCTTAGTCATGCTTTTTTATGATTTTGCATATGGGCAATTTAATTTTGCGATTTGTGAAAATCTCCATCGCAATTATTCACTACTAAGTGGAAAATTTATTATTCACAATTGGTATTGAAGGACATGTCGTTGTATGCTGAGGGGAAAGGTTAAAATGGATAGGAAAAAAAGAGTCGAATGTGTTCATAAAATTTATAGGGAAATATTTGGAGATTTTGTGGGTGCCTGAGTAATTATTTTATTATATTTTTCTTAAATATTTTCTACGAGATATTACTTTTTCACTCTTCATCATTACTTACTTAATACACTCTTCAATGAAACTAAGCAAAAAATGCAAAAAAAAAATGTAAAAAAAATTAACTCCCACTACTCGCCCAAAAAATTACTTCTCTCATATTTCACAAATTTCCATCAGTTTCGCATAATAATGGCTAATAAGTAATTTTCGCAATTATGCAAAAATATGTAAAATATTTTGTTTTTCAATGCTGTATTTTCCAAATATTGGACAGCAGAGGCGAATAGTGAAAATAATTGTAAACAAATAAATTGCTACAAGCAACTTTATGGTATTATCAACTACAGCAAAAACACCCAGCAACAACAAAACCCCAACAACAACAAACCACTATCAAACTGTAAAACCGAAAAATTCAATTAAATAGTAGAGAGCAGCAAAAGATAGAAAGAGAAAGAGCAGCATGATGAGTGAGAGAGTGCGGTAAAGTGACGAACGAAACTTTTCCAATTAAAATACTGCAACCAAAACAATTCCATGCCATTTATTTATGCAACAAATAGCAATTGTATTGCATTGGTACGATGCAATAATAATATATATGTATATAAATGTGACAGAGGAGATTTTGTGGCGTGGGTGAAACAAATTGTAAGGCTGAAAAGAGAGAGAGAGAGCTGCGTAAAGCTATAAATTCTCTGATTAAAACATTTTTTTTTTTTTTATTTTAATTTTCAAGAAATATTTGTAGATAAAAGATAATTTTGAATTAAACTTTCTGAGTTGTCAGAATTTCTCAATCTTTTTCAATGCAAAATAAACTGAAATGTATTTAATATAAAATTTATATATGTAGGTATATTTATAACTGATAGTTGGCATGTCATACTGCATAATTGTAAATTCTTAAACCCGAAAATTATTCTAAAAAAATTTTACATAATTGTATCAGGATAATAGGCTTGTCAAGCGGGGCAATAACAAATTTTTATATGGATAGAAATTTCATAATTAATTTTTGTTTTTGTAATGGGTTAATATATGTATGATTAATCTTGTTTTATAATTATAATTTTAGCGTCTTCTTAGTATTCAGGATATTCACTAAAAACCATGATATTTGCACGGGACAAAAGGAAAATAAAAGGTTCTCACGTATACGAGTAGATTATCGAGAATTTTTTCGGAAAATAAAAGTTTTAGTTTTAATTTTTTTCATTACCAGCTATCATGTTGTCTGCTTCAAATCTTTATGGAATTTGTACATAAATTTTAATATTAGGAATCTACAATTTCGACTGCTCCTCGGTTCCTGGTATATGCAGTGGCTCCATGTTTGATCTACGGAAACGCAACAGCCCAAAAATTCATGCGGTTTTCGGCTGAACAACGAAAAATACTCCTTTGATTGTTACGTGTGTGGTTTAACATGGGCAATCATGCTATCCATTCTTTGGATGGCTTTTTCTTGACAACTGTTTATGTAAAGTGTGGCTTACCCACTCAGTTGCTTAACGTACTGGCATTCTCAGTTCGTTCATTCTCCGATACATGGATTCCATCGATGACTTTTGATGTGAAGACTTCTTTTGAGCGACCTGAACGGCATTTGTTTTGGTAGGTCCAAGACCCATCAAACCTTTCCTTAGTTTTGATCTTGGGCTTTTACCACATATTAGATATGATTTTATTTAAATTAATTTTTATTACTCACTTAAATATCATTATTTTCCCATAATTACGAGTGTGTCAGCATGTCGCACGGGACCAACTTCTGCTTTTTCGCGAAATTTATTTGGTTTTAATTTTAAAAAAATAATCAATCTATGGTCTTAATATTTACTGATTGAAAATCGTTGAACTCCATGTCGCACGGGACAACTAGATCAAAGGTCATTGCTTTTAATATGGCAAGAGCAAGACCTTTCACATAAAAATTACGAAATATACACTTAAGATGTTAAAGAATCTTCAAACCAGAGAGTTTTTGCAAATATTTATTAACATTAATATTGTTTCCATACCCAAGAAAACATACATAGCAAAGAAAAATGTTTTTTTTTACGCAACTCAGCCTCACAAAGTTGTATAAATACATTAAAACATATTTTTATTTCTTAAAATTCAGTACTCTTTTCCTTCTCAAGCACTTTGTTACCACTAGTTTCCTGTGCGCTTCATCCTTACACAAATACATATCTCACTTGCTGCCTTCCTTGAACTCCCACAGCTATAATCAACATGTTTATCATGCAACATGCCACATTTGTATAACAACTTGCAACATTTGCATGTGAGTGAGTAATGTAATTTTTCTTACCTCATACAAGTGTAGGCAATAACAACCAAGACGCCAAGTTGGTATTTTTTTTTTTTTTTACTTACTAAAAAACTGACAGTTTTGACATTTGAAAAGTTTTCCGACTCTACATACAGCATATGACTGTCAAATTTGCCACAGTGACAGTCAGTTTGTTGGCTTGGCTTGGCTGGAAGGATATGTGGTGTTACCTATCTACCTTTGCCCTGACCTTGCAGGCAGACAGACGCACACGGTTTCTACGAAGAAAAAGCGTATATATATATATATATATATATATATACAAATTGTACGTCACTCACCTTCTTGGTTTCGGTCTACGTCTCTTTTCCTTAACCCATTTCCTCAGGCGTACATGTATTTTATATCACGTTTTTTTTTGTTGTATTTTTTAATATAAATATACTCCGTAGATTTTGCACATTTCTTACTGTCTCGTATTGCATTTATTATGTCATATAAATTTCATGTGCAAAATTGTGCATTTTTTTCATGCCACATGCCACATGCAACTTGCAACTTATTACTTTCCTTCTTATGCACTTAAGTTTACTTTTATGTGAATTTTTTCTGTCAATATTACGAATAATTTGTCTTGGCATATTAAATACCCCATCAGAATGGTGCCGCTTATGACATTTAAGACGCTTAATAAGAGACGCAGTAAAACATTTAAGACTCTTCAATACTGAAATTTCCAAAAATATAAAACTTTACTTGCCTCTCTACGCATCCATCATGCTTACCACAGCACAAATTATCTTAATGTGCTCATCAATAAGTGGATATTTTATTAAGATTGCTTAGTACTCAGGATATTACGATATGCCATTAAAATTTTTGCACCCAAAATTGCACATAAATTTTGCACTAATAGTAATCAAAACCATAGCAAAAACGAACAAGCCACAAAATCCCAATAGGCAAACCGCAAAAGCCACTGGAGCCGATGGATATGCTTGTAGGAGCCGCAGGAGCAACCGAAGTAATCAAGGAAGTTGCCGTAAGAGATTGGAATGCAAACCCATTAGGTCATCAATATCAATTTAAAGTAGATAGCAGTGTAAAACTACCCACAGAAAACAACAACAACAACAACAACAACAATTCAAAAATAAACAAACAAAAATTACCCAAAAAACGGCAAATGGTCGTAAAAAAATATAGCGCAGGACTATTAACGAATTGCTTGCAACAGCCGCAGAGTAGGTAGATGAGGCAGCTAGATGCGAAAGAAGAGGCGGCAGGAATTGATAACTACCACCCGTGTAGTTCAATAAAAGAGTTCACATAAATCTAAACGCAATTACCCAGTTTTTAAGATAAATGCACAGGCTGTTCAAATTAAATGATCAAAAATACGGTGCAGACTGTACGCGCCAAAATTCCTTGCCGGCCACACATTAAATCGACACACGCGGCGGCGTTAAGGCGCCAACAAAAAAAAAAAACAAAATGGCCGTACAAAGTCAATAGCCGATAGCCATAAAATGGCGCAGCAAGCGATAAATTGGAAATGAAGTGATTCCTGTGGTGAAACACAAGCGATTTTTCTTCGAATAGCAAATAAAAATTTTAAGAAATATAAAAACGCTTATTAAAAAGCAAATGGCTGCTATAAATGTTCAAATATGAAGAGCGGAAAATATTTTAAATATTTTTACTACCTAACAAATATTAATCTTTTAATTTAATTTAATTTTATTTGTTTTTTTTTTAAACTATTTCATTTTATTTTATTTTATTCGTCATATTTCATTTAATTTTTTTTATTTTATTTTAATTTATTTTATTTAATTTTACTTTATTTTATTTTATTTTATTTTATTTTATTTCTATTTTATTCTATTTGTTTTATTATATTTCATTTTTTATCTATTTTATTTTATTATATTATATTTTATTTTATTTGATTTTATTTTATTTTAGTTTATTTTGTTTTATTTTATTTTACTTTGTTTTATTTTATTTTTTTTTTAATTTATTTTATTTGATTTAATTTTTTTATTTCTCCTTTATTTTATTTTATTTTATTTTATTTTATTTTTTTAATTTATCTTGTTTTATTCTATTTTATTTTATTTTATTTTATTTTATTTTTTGGTATTTTATTTTATTTTAGTTAATTTTTTTTTTATTTTACTTAATTTTAATTAACTACAGAAATCTAGTTAAAAATAATAAGTAGGATAAAAAATTAACTATCTCTCACATCTACCTTCCAGCTTTGAGTAAAACATACGGTGCCTAACCTCAAATAAAACTTACTAAATAAATATTAGAAGAAAGAAACATATGAAGTACCGCAAAAAAAAAAATAACTCCGCACGTGCGTTCATTTTCCCACACACACACGGCCAAAAACAAAACTATCGAAATCAATTACTTTGGTATGCCATAAAAAATCACCCTCATCGTACTTTATGGCCTAAAACCGCAAGAGCCCTTTTACTAAAAAAAATAAATGAAAATATATATATTAATACTAACATATGTACATACGTACATTTTTTACACTGACTGCTGGAATTTTTGGCAGCTCAACAATTTTTACCTTCTCCTACTCTTCTCTTATTAAACTACAGCCGCTTCATTGGTTTAACTGTAAACAAACCAATCGACGTAGGAAATATTTCAATAATATTAAAAATTTAGTGCGGTCCAAAAATATAAATTACTCTTTATCCTGAAGTAGAGTAAAAAAAAAATATGTATATATACCAAGTGGTTTACAAAAACAAAAATACTATACTGCAAAGCAAAAGGTTGATAATAACGGTAAGTATGCGGTAGAAAAGTTGCACACTCGCACTGTTTATTTTGCTAAAAAACAAAGTCGTCTAAGAGCTATAAGTCGAAAAGGAAATTTTTCTATGTGAAGTCCATCACCACCACACCGCACATTCTGTGGCCTCAATAAATTGATATTAAATATTTTAGCTAAATGTGATATTAAAAGGCCAGGACGTTAGGAAATATTTTTAGTAAAGAAAAGAAGGTATTCAAAAAATATTTTAAGATGCTAGAAAAAAGGGGTAAGATCAATATAACTCCTTTGTAATGCTTTGAGGAATCGAAAGAAAGAAGTAAAAATTTTGTCTACAAGCAAACAAAACAGGAGTGTAGAGTCTTTGAGCTTATCCGACTAATACGTTCAATAGCATAGTTGCCACAAATGGATAGGTAAATATAAGATTTTTTAAGTATTTATTGCTTTATCAGCTATTTATTAATATAAAGAATAATTTGAATATATAAAGGGAAATATTTTCCTACCAATAATAAAACTAAAATTTTTATTTCTGTACCAAACATGTTTCAACAAAAACTTTAATACAAAATGATTAAATTCAGCCATTTCACCTCTTCGACTGCCTCCAACTCTTCAACTTGAATGATATGAAATATCAGAAATCATTACTCAAGTACATTTTGCATCCTTTGTCCATTCACTTAAATATATATGTATACATAGATATACATGTATCTCTGTGTGCTCGTAAACTCATCCACACATTATGTTTATTCTGCCTTTTTATGTAATTGCAATAAATGATCAACTTAATAAATTACACCCAACTTATCATACGTATGTAGGTTTACTCTGTAATAAATATTTATATATTTAAAAATTTCTACCTGAATATCCACGCCAAAATGATAGACATGCATATGTATACTCGAATGTATACACTTTTGCAAGCACATTTTTTTATCATTTAATGAATCGGAAATTAATAAAGTGACTGATTGAACTGACAACTTAATTTATTTTATATTTAAAATAATAAAAATATGAAAATGTAAAAATTTGAAATGATACTTATGGAAGACACGTTATTACTTAATGGAAATCGAGTTGAGAACTTTTTACAAGCCATCACAAGTGGTGGAAAATAGTTTAAATGAAATTATTTACATTTTAAATTTTTTAATTAGTTTAAAATTTTTATTTTTATTTTACTTTATATTATGTTACTTCATTTTATTTTCTTTTTTTGTTTTTTTATTTTATTTTATTTCATTGTACTTTATTATAATTTATTTTATTTTAATTTAGTTTAATTTGTTTTTTTTTTAATTCATTTATTTTAATATCGTTTGTTTTATTTTATTTCATTGTACTTTATTATAATTTATTTTATTTTAATTTAGTTTAATTTGTTTTTTTTTTAATTCATTTATTTTAATATCGTTTATTTTATTTTATTTAACTTAGTTTTTGTACCTTATTTTATTTGTATAATTTTATTTTAATGCATTATTAGTTATTTTTATGTTATTTTCTTTAATTTGTGTTGCGGAATGTATTTTTTATTTAAATTCTTTATGTTAATTAATTATGCTTTTTATATTTATTTCAATTTAATTTCCTTTTATATTATTATTCTCTTTTCTTCATTTTGTTTTGTCGTATTTTATTTTAATTTCATTTCTTTTGTGGAATTTCATTTTGTTTAACTTTATTAAAATTATTTTTTTACTTTTATTTTATTTACTTCATTAAGTATTATTTAATTAAATTTTATTTGATTATAATTTAGTTTGGTAAATTTATTTTTTGTCGTATTATTTTATTTTATTTTACTATACTTTGTTTTTTTTTTAATAAATTTACTTTATTTTATTTTAATATTGTTTGTTTTATTTAATTTAACTTAGTTTTATTATATTTATATATTTTTATTTTAATGCCTTTTATCTTATATTATTTTTATTTTTTTATTTTATTTTACATTATTTTATTTTATTTTGTTTTATTTTATTTTATTTTATTTTATTTTACATTATTTTATTTTACATTATTTTATTTTATTTTATTTTATTTTATATTCTTTTATTGTATTTTATTTTATTTTATATTAATTTACTTTAGTTTATTATATTTTATTTTACATTATTTTATTCTATTTTATTTTATATTATTTTATTTAATTTTTTATATTATTTTATTTTGATTTTTCATTTTATTTTATATTATTTTACTTTAGTTTATTTTATTTTATTTTTTTTCATATTTTATTTTATTTTTTATTTTATTTTATTTTATATTATTTTATTGTATTTTATTTTATTTTATATTATTTTCCTTTAGTTTATTTTATTTTTTTATTTTATTTTATTTTGCGTTTTTATTTTATTTTTTATTTTATTTTATTTTATTTTTATTTTTTTGTTTTACTTTATTTTATTTTAATATATTTTATTTTATTTTATATTATTCGATTTCATTTTATTTTATTGCATTTAAGTTTTTTTTATTTTACTTTATTTTAGTTTATTTTATCTTATTTTATTTTCCGAAATAAAAATTTTAGATTAGTACAGAGTTAAGGGTTGCCAACAACCACCACCTACAAAAGTAGCACATAATTTTTTATAAGCAGAGTGGCGCAGTGGAAGCGTGCTGGGCCCATAACCCAGAGGTCCGAGGATCGAAACCTTGCTCTGCTATCATGATGATTGTTAATTTCTTTTTTAATTATTTTAGTTTTTTATTTTTCTATGACTACATATTTCATGGAAAACACTTTATATATGTAAAAAAAAATTTAGTAAAAAAACAAATGCTAAA
This sequence comes from Ceratitis rosa, assembly GCA_037013455.1. Classification (NCBI taxonomy): domain Eukaryota; kingdom Metazoa; phylum Arthropoda; class Insecta; order Diptera; family Tephritidae; genus Ceratitis; species Ceratitis rosa. The sequence continues at coordinate 23,743,128 of JAWMAG010000013.1, read as the reverse complement.
AATAAATAAGGGACAGTAGCCAACAAACATTTATCTGGTGTCTGGCAAAAATTCATTAACGATATGATATCCGTGTCTGCTTAGTTACGAAAAGAAGCATAGCAGACTCGTTGTTTTTTTTTTGTTCTTGTTTTAAAAATTAATTTAATTTCTCTAAACAGTCGTGAACAACTGCCAGTAGCGGAAATTTAAGCAACACAGCGGCTTTTTAACTAAACCAAAAAAGCTCCTTCAGTTGGAAGGTCTTTAAATGAGCGGCGAGTACCTTTATTACACCTCATTATGCCAAAAAAATGTGACGCTTCGAAGGCGTATAGTTACAGCGCACACAAATATGCCTCTTTGTAAGTAATATATGTATGTATATATGGTATGTGCGCGTAATTATTGACCGTCATGCATGAGCACATGATGAGCCATCATTATTTATTTTTACCATAGCCACCGCTGAGCGCTCGAATGACGACGCGCTGCCAGTGAACATTGAAATTCATGAAAAAAATGATAAACCTGCACAGTGGAAAGCGGAGTGGGCTGTAGTCTGTATAGAGTAGATATCGCACAGTAGATTAAGGTTATTTAATCAAAACAGCCTAGAGGAGGATTAAGGTGAAAAAAGTGAATGAAAGTGAATGTTTGAGGGCGCACAAATGAGCGGTGAGGGAAGCTGGTCATTTGCTGTAATGAGCGTTGCATGTAAAATATCTATACACTATTGTTATTGTTTTCTTGCTACACGCCAATGCTACCTTTGCGAATAACCACAGCGTGCAACGTGAAACGGAGAGTGACTTATTGACCGAGCGACGCTTGTGGGTTAACTGTTCAACGCGCTGTTCAACGACAGCAAACGGCAAGCTTTCGTATAAGTACTAGTTGTTTTTGTTATTGTTTTTGCCAGCATCCCAACTATGACACACCCACACGCTTGCTTAATGAGGATAATATGCCGATGCTGATATGCCGCCGCCACATTGTAGGCGGAGAGGCAGCGACAGAGCAGCTGATGATTTCCATCATCATGTGGCCGCAGCGTTGCGGTGTGCCAAGCCCAGCAGTGCATACAAACATAAAATATATGGTATAGCGAAATATGTATGCCTACATATGTATACACATAAAGAATTGAACGCCGCCACAACGCCATCGGTATGCGCTCCAAATGAACTTTAGCTTACAATAAACTTCCCATACAGCTGCCGAAGCAAAAAAATAAAAAAAAAGAAATAAAAAAAATAAAATATATTCGCTGGTATTTAGTAGTGTTGGTGGTGCATATAACAACAACAAAAACGTTCTTTAACAGACACTTACAAATGTGTTGTCATTATTTGCCTGACCAGCTTGGCTCACATTGCAGCTTCTGCCCACAAACATATAGCTTCATCACGCGCAAATGACTGGCGAACAGTCAAATAAAGCTTTGCAACATATACATACACTCGAATATGTAATGTTTACGAGCACCTAACAAGGATACTTAGTGTTGCCAAATAACTGTAGAAACAGTATAAGTTGGTTCGCTTTACCAGGCTGTCTACCGTTGGCTACTCAGCAATGGTTCGGCTGTTGGCAAAAGCTTGCTGCTGTTTGTTGTTTGCTGTATGCCTCAAAGAGGTCGTGATGCTAGGCAGCTCTTGGCTTGCACTCCATCCTTACTTGTTTTTGCTTCCTTTACACATGCATAGTACACGGGTTTCCGTCGCCAACACTTAGTTTCGCAGACAAACTGACACCCAGCCACACACATAAACGTATAGTCCAAGTGTGTGTGTAGTATATCAATTTTTAGCTTAGATATAGATTGCTGGTCATTTGCTTTTTAATTTAAACCATCACTTTCGACCACAAACGTAAATGTACTGTGCAAATGACTAGTGCAAAGTGTGGTCGGAAATATAGGAAAATGTACAAATGCATGTAACATACTCACATATTTGAATGTAAATGGACTAGGGTCTGACGTAACTCAGTCAGCACCACTTAGCCATGAAATAAAAACATTTAAAATACGATATACCCAGCATACTCAGCATAAAGACCTCACTTCCTTGTTACTTTCCACAAAAAAAATGTTCAGTTTCCATCTGAGCCCGATTCCACACGAACTTATGTGTGACGAAAATATTGACACAATTTGAAAAAGCATAACATTCGCACGGGACAGAAATAACTTTTGCTTTCCATAATTCGAATTTCGTTTTTGGCAAATATTTTTGGGAGAAAAGTAAGTTCTACTAAGCATTATATGGATCTGAAAATAGTTTGAAATTTAACCGAAACATATATGAACCTTTTTAGTCGAATTTTAGTCGCTGTCGCACGGGATTTTTTCATTTTTATACTTGCTTTCTTTTTATTTTTCTCTATTTCCTTTTATAATTTCTTTTATTCGAGAAATTTTTTTTTATAATTGCCATAAAAATGTTCAGAGAAAACCCAAAAAAAAAAGAAATTATTTTAGAAAGTTGAAAAAGATAAAAGTTATAAAACTGTACATTTCCGAAAAATTTCAAAATTTAAATTTTATTTTGAAAAAAATTCAAAATTTCCTTCAAATTGGCATAATTCTTACATTACTTTAAAAACAGGAATAGTTAAAAATTTTGGAAAATGTTTATTTTGAAAAAAATATCCAAAATTTAAATTTAATTAAGAAAAAAATTCCAGAAATTGCGTGGAGTAGGTGAAAATAAATACATATACAAATATATGTGTGTACATATAAAATGGGGATCTTGCGGTGCCATTCCTGCGATTTATCTAATCACATTAAAATGTCTACCTACATCACATATATTTTCAATTACATACTCGTGCAAACGTCTCATTTGTGTTACTCGAACATTTTCATCTGAAAAATTCTCCCATCAATTAATTTCTAAAATAGGTTAACATGCACTAATGACGTTTTCCATTCATTTTCACTCTCTACGACTAAACAAGCCAATACTTTTTTTATGCATACATATATAGTATATAGTATATATACATACATACACATATACGTATATTAGTATTTAGATGCCTTTACACTCTGGCTGCAAGGACTTTTCTTGTAATAACCGCCAACAAAATATAACATGCAAAATACTCATACATTCATACCTCTATATGTGTAGTTGTATAAAATACATAAATACATATGCATGTACATATGTATGTGTGCATGTTGACATCCAATATCATTTTCACTTATTACACAAAGTAATAGATTTGCTGTCAGGCACTCATACGAATATCATCAGAATGAACAGACGAAGCGCAACAATTTGACTTTGGCCATGGAAACATATTTGTTTCTGCCTGCTTGACTTTTGACCCAGTTCGCATGAAATAATACACAATTTGAAATGAAATTGTGGTTTTCGGGGCATTGGAAAATTAAATAAAGTAGATTAATACATAAACTTTGTGGTTGTCTGGCATTTGTGAAGCAATTTAAAACAAAGATGGGTTAACGAGAGATTACTTCAAAATTAGAGTTAGAGATTACTTCAAAATTAAAGATTCATCAGCGGTTGTGGGTGAAGAATTTACATTGTGATAATTAATTCTATGAGAATATTTTAAACAATTTAGAAATTAAATTAATTAAATAAATTGAAATTAGCAGGCAGAAATAAATAAAATACAAAAAATAGATATAGAATAAAATATAATGGAATAAGGTTAAATTTAAGAAAAATAAAATAAAGTAAAGTAAAATAAAATAAAATTAAATTAAATTAAAAAAAAAATAAAATAAAATAAATAGAAATAAAAAAAAATAAAATAATATAAAGTGAAATAAAATAAAATGAAATAAAATAAACTAGAATAAATTAAAATAAAATAAAATAAAACAAAAAATAAAATAAAATAAATTAAATAAAGCAAAATAAAATAATATAAAAAATATAAATTAAAATAAAACAAAAAAAAATAAAATAAAACAAAATAAATTAAAAATATTAAATAAATAAATAAAAATAATAATTAATTAAAATAATTTAAAAAAAACACCTTGTGAACCAACTAGCAGAGCAAGGTTTCGATCCTCGGACCTCTGGGTTATGGGCCCAGCACGCTTCCACTGCGCCACTCTGCTTACTTACCGTTACTTGGCTAGTTAGCGTGTATTTGTTTCAGCATATAGTACTCTCTTTCTTCGCAAGCCCTCCACCTTAAGTTTTTGCACGAATTTGTTATTTTGTAGCTTGTTGAATATTTTTAACTGGTTTTAATGCTTCTTAGCACGATAATTAGGAAATAAAAAAAAATTAAATTTTATATTTATTATTTAACGAACAATTCAAATTTAGAAAAGTTCTATGTTGCTCATTGAAAAAAAAAAATTATTGAATTATTATCATTAAAAAAAACGAGTAATGTTTTGTGGTTACATAAAAAATATCTTTCACTCGCCTGTCTAATAAACACATAGCTATACACTCCAACCTTTCAAAATATTTTGTAATTTATAATTAAAATTTACTAAAAAAAAATTATAATTAATTAGCTTTTTTCAAAATTAGCTGGCTGTTTTCTGCCTCGCATGCGTTTATGAATAAGCGTGAAATCACATCAACTCAAGCACGTAATTTTAAATCCTATTTATATATTAAAATATATTGAAAATAAAGAACAAAAGGTGATTGTAGGAATGTGTGTAGCTTCATAAATGTATGCGAATCCAGTAGCGTATTTGACAGAGTTGAGCAAATTAATTTTGGTACCTGGATAACGAATTTCTTTACTCCGGTTAACTGTATAATCTATTATTTCTAAAAAAAAATTAATTAAAATTCGTTTATAAAGTGTTTGAATAAATCACAGTATTACTCGGATAAGCCGGATATTGCGGTTTCACCACAAAATAATGACAGATATTTTAAAAACATGAAAATTTGTTTTCTGGATAAAAAAAATGTTTTTATGGGATAAGCCGGATAATATATTTCTACTGAGGAAAATTGCCAAGAGTTATACTATTACAAGCAATCTTGTTTATGGATAACGATTTTATTTGCTCGGATAAAGTGTTTTTTCTTCACAAGTTTATCTAAGTGATTTATGATAAGTAAATTCAGAACTTGGATATTGAATTTCTTTCTCGAAGGCTTTTTATTCAAATATTTTCTTAAATACTTAAATATCAGCTAGTAAAATTTTTGACTAACTAATTTTTATAAAGTTAATTCAGTACTCGAATAGTGCCCAATATTGCACGGATAAGCCGGATAATTCGTTTTTACTTAAAATTAAATACTTAAAGTTTCAAGTCAAGCGAATTTGAAGCTCGGATAAAAAAATATTTTTATAGGATAAGCCGGATAATGTATTTCTCCTAAGGAAAGGTTAAGGATGTTATTAGAAGCAACTAAATAATGCGTTTTATTCTCCGGATAATGAGTTTTTTACTCATAAGCTCATCTAAGTGATTTATTGCAAGTGTTTTCATAACTTAGATATTGAATTTCCTTCTCGAAGGCCTTCCATTGAGATAAATTCTGAAATATTTGCGCCCCTGCAGCTTTGCCACTTAATTTTTTGGCAAAATACGGCAACCCAATACATCAGCAGCCATAGTCATTATGAATACATCTCTATAAATTATATACACTTACCGTTATATTGCGTCTGTACCTGTGCATTAATGTGAAAATCTATTGTTTTAATAAACTTAACTAAAATTATTGTTGTTAATTTAATAGTTTACTAAGCAATTTGTGAAAGTGTTAGCGTGTGTGTGTGTGTGTGTGCGTGTGTGTTAGAGTAGGTCTAAATGTAAAATTTGCCACCAAATTAATTACATTTAATGTATTTCAATTTGCGCTCAACTCATTTAATTTCTCAAACAAATTATAAACGAAAACAATTCTGCGCTCCCCGTGCACCTAGAACAATAACAACAATAAGCAGGTGGCGGCAGAGAGCATAAACTACTTGCGCTGGCGTACAAAAGCCACAAAATAATGTGTGAGAAGGCGTGTGGCAGCAAATTTGTATACTCCCTTGTGTTTGTTTGTGTGTGTGTATATATTTATATATACATATATATGTGTATGTATGTTCACACACACTACATTAAATTAATTGTATTTGTCATTTGTAACGCTGGCACAACTGTGACGACAGCAAAGAATAACAAACTTTCGTAACGCGTTACAAAAAAAAAAAAACAAAACTGAAAACAAAAACAAGCGACGAAATTTTCCCCAAACTCGCTACCCCCGCAATTTCCACAGCCGCCGCAAACATTCTCCAGCGCCGCTATACAGTTGAACAACAAAAACCACAATACTTATGAGTAAACAACATTAAACAATATTCATCCAGGAGTCAACGAGCGAAACTGTAATACTCGTAGCAACAACAAGAATGATGGCAACAGCAGCAGCAGCAGCCATCAACAATCACAGCAGGTTGCACGCAATTATTATTGCGACACGCTTCCGGTTTTCTAATTTAACCCCAAAATGCAGTAAAAGTTGACAACAAAAAAACAACAACAACCATTTGTGAGGGTGTTAAAGTGGCAACAATAGCAACAGTGGCAGTAACAGCGGCAGCTAGTGGCATGTGGCATGTGGCATGTGGCAAGTGGCAGACAGATGAGCCGCTGCTGTTTCGCTGTTACACAAAATTAAAATTATGCAAAACATGAAATCTGCTCCAATGTGGTAACATAAAGGTGTGTAGAGGGTAGAGAGGAGTGGTGCGCTTCACAACACGGCGGCCCAGCTGAGTGGCATAGGAAAAAGCTAACGCTAAAAGTTCATTTAAATAAATTAGAAAATATGACAAAGTGCTGGGAGCTCTCTGTTGGTGTTGTTGCTGTTTTTGTTTATGCTCACTGTTTTTTCTATTTCTTCTTTTTTTGTTGTTGGACGCTTTTGTTTGCTGCCTTTGCTGCTGGAGTGATTTTGTTGCTTTGCGTTATGTTTAAAATGTCTAAGATTTGTATGGTTAGTTTTTTTCTCCTGTTGCTTTTATTTCTTCTGCACCTTTGATTGTTAGTAGATTTATATTTTTTCTTTCATTTTCTATGCTTAAAAAATTTGTTGCTTTTGTTTTTGCTCTAATTGTTGCCACTTGTTCGCTGTCAGTAGCACCTTGATGGCGCAAAATTATGAATGAAGGCATTTGACAAGCCAAAGGCGGAGATGCAGAGGCATATGAAAGGGTTTAAAAAAATTTCTATTTGGTCAGGCTACAACTTTGAGGTGATTTGATGACCAGTTTGTCCTCCTCGGGAAAAAATTCACCTCAGAAAAACCGGATTACCTGTTTGCCGATGAAAAATAATAATTTACATTTTTATTCTGAAGAATTTTTTTGTTGGGATAATCCGGATAAAGTATTTTTCTTGCAGAAATTAACCAAAAGTTATATTAAAGGCATTTTCGGTACTGTAACAAAATTAATTTTACCACGGATAAAGTTAACAATATTTTTAAAGACTCGGATAATGGGTATTTGTGCTCCAAAAAATCTGACAATTTTTTATAAATAATAGCCAAACTGTACACTAAAAGAATATAATTTCTGAGCTACAGAAAAAATGTTCTTACACGGATAAACTATGAACTATATAATATAATAATACTTCAGTAAAGTTTTAATGTGATTTCAGTTCATGAATAATTCATTTCTTTTTCGAGATAATTAATTTCTTTGCCCGGATAAGTCGGATAATATGATTTTTTACGAATAATTATTAAAAAAATTGAAATAAAACTAGTTTACAGCCTGGATAAGAGTTTTCGTGAGCCTGCTGTAGTTATTTATGCAAACAATTAAGTCTTAAAATATTAATTTTATATACAATATACACGTATGCCATAACGTCTACTGTGAATTCCTAAAATCTTTTATATATAAATGCTTGTCTCCCCTTCTACTCAGTTACTGTCACTGTCTCTTGCTTCGCTTGCCTTTTTTGTTGTTTTAACAAAACAATTCCACGCAGTAAAACTAAAATTATTTAAACCCATTTAACATTTTCACTATTAAAACTAAAAGCACTTAGAAATTACTTTTCATATTCCATTTTCACTCTTTTACCTGACAAACCCTTAAGTGTGTCAAAGAGGGTACACTGAACTGTGTTCTTGCCCCAAAGGCATAACACAACTGAAATAAAAAAAAACTCTATTTTCATACATTTCATCATTTATTTATTCATAAATTTTAACGGATGTGGTTGAATCTTTTTTTCTCACTTCTCTTCACGCGTTCATTGTTGCTCCCTTTGGGTCAAACACCAGTCAAAAAAAAAAAAAACAAAAAATAAAAATAAGGTATGAAATTGTGAATTTTTAAAAGCGGAAAGCCACAATAAAAATGAAATTACGAAATGTATGTAAGTATTAGTGTGTTATTTGGGTTGAAAAGTGGTTGTAAAAATACAATGCAAGTCTTAGAATGGTAGAGAAAAACATGAGTAGAGGGAAAGAATTCTTTCGGCTATTTGAAAATTAAATTAAATTTATTTCTTTAATTTATTTTATTTTTTATTTTATTTTTTCTGTTTTTTTTTTAATTTACTTCTTTTACTTTGTTTTATTTCATTCTATTCTATTCCATTCTAGTCTATTTTCTTTGATATTATTTAATTTTTTTTTTATTTTTAGCTAATTCAGTTCATTTTACTCTATATAATTTTATTTTGCTTTATTTTATTTTTTATTTCACTTTATTGTATTTAATTTAATTTGGCATGTAAAAACTTAATTAGGTTTATTTTTTTTTATTTTTCTTTATTTTATTTTATTTATTTATTTAATTAATTTATTTTTTTTTTGTTTTTATTGTAGTTTATTTTATTTTAATTTATTTTACTTTGTTTTTTTATTTTATTTTATTGTATTTTATTTTACTTTAATTTATTCCATTTTATTATATTTTCTTTTATAGTTATTTATTTTATTTTGTTTTAATTTATTTTACTTTATTTTATTTATTTTATTTTAATTTTTATTTTATTTTATTTTATATTTTTTTATATTTTATACTGTTTTATTTTATATCATTTTATTTTATTTTAGAAGCCAGTTATTTTATTTTATATAATTTTATTTTATAGTTATTTATTTTATTTTGTTTTATTTATTTTATTTTATTTAATTTTATTTGATTTTATTTTATTTTATTTTATTTTATTTGATTTTATTTTATTTTATTTTATTTTATTTTATTTTATTTTATTTTATTTTATTTTACTTTATTTCATTTTATTTTATTTTATGTTATTTTATTTTATTTTATTTTATTGTATTTTATTTGATTTGATTTCATTCAAATTTTTTTATTTTTTATTCGATTTTAGTTTATTGTATTTTATTTAACTTTATTTTTTTAATTTTATTATATTTTATTTTGTTTTATTTTAATTTATATTATTTTATTTTATTTTATTTTAATATATTTTATTTTATTTTATATTATGTTATTCTATTTCCTATAATTTTATTTTATTTTATGTTATTTTTTATTATTTTCCATATTATTTTATATTAGTATTACAGTTTATATTTATATATTTTTTATTTTAATTACTTATAAAATTTTAATTAGGCTTATTAAAAAAAAAAAACAAAAGTAATAGTTCACGTGTTATAGCAGAACAAGGTTTCGATCCTCGGACCTCTGGGTTATGGGCCCAGCACGCTTCCACTGCGCCACTCTGCTTGTTATGACATTGCTGTCACATGTGCTATACAAGCTTAGCGTGTGTACTGTTGTCTCTTTCCCACGCAAATAACTTCCACTGTCACTAGTGACGTAGGTTTGAACTAAGAAATATGTAACAAATGGGAGTATGATTCAAGTATAACAAATATTTAGTAAAGTGAACTTGAAATGTATTAGCAAAAATGTATGTACTCGTATGTACACATTTAAATTTGTAGTATTCTGGTAGAATATATTACTATTAAATTATGCAAAAAACGTGTTTTGAATTTAAACTGTTTTGTGCTCTCTTTCCTTTACTATTATATTATTATTATCGTATTATGTGAATAAACAAAATTTAAACACCTACAAATTCATTGTATTTTTGCCTACATATGGATATTGGATATGTATATACATATGTATATCTATCTACCATTTGAAACCAATTCATTATCAGCAACGAGTTAATTTGTTATTAGAATTACAAATTAGGCTCTTATCACATTTCAGCTTATCGCATTGCATACAAAGTATTTATTAAAATTAGAAAATATTAAATGTACTGGCATTTGGCCAACAAAAAAAAAAAGAAAAAACAAATAAAAATTGCAGCAATACACTTAATAGAGCAATGGAAATAAAATAACACGCATAATTGCTTATTGGCAGGCAAAAAATCGCTTAGTGAAAAGGAAAAGAATAAAAATGAATTTAAATATAATTTTATTTATTAAATTTTGAATCACCTACTATAAGCAAACAAAAAACGCCTGCTGCCTAAAACACAATACACTTTTATATACGTACATATAACCAAAGTAATAATAATAAATTTGTCCCTGCTGCGTATTCATATTAATTGCTACACTTATTGTTGATAAAAGCATTTAAATAGTGTTGAGAAAAAATTAAATGCTATCACATAAACAATAGTGTTATAACAAAATAAGCAAGCAGAGCAACAGCAATTATGCAATTATACATATGTAGATATGTATATAGTACATTTATTCAAACTTATTATATTATATTTTCTTAGCTGAGCTGAATTGTGGCGTTTAATTAATAATTGCAGCGTAACTAATTTGCATAAACAGGCAATATATATAAATATAAATACCAGAATTTCGGGATTTGCGAGCTCAACTGGAGAACGAGGTATTTTTTTTTTATTTATAGTAAAAATAAGATTTAATTCATTTAAAAATATATGGGAAAATATTAAAAAATAATAATTAAAAAGTATTATGTTTCGGGATCCCGAAATGTTTCGCTGTATAATCAGCAAAAAACAAAAAAAAGTCTATCAACGGTTTCCAAAACACTACATTTAGTAGTTAAGCATTATTACATACTTATACAAATGTATGTACATACAACCAACCACAATATTTATTAATAATAATTATAAATGAATATGTTTTGTAATATTTTTCGATTAACGAAACGCTTTACGCTTTAGCGCATCACAACACAACACAATCACAAAACACTAAAGTAATTAATGTTTAAATTGAATTTTTGCACACAAAGTAAATAAATGAGACGTGAAATCCACATACACACACACACACTAATGCATAAAATAATGCGCATAGATAGGCTTTTATGATAACACACTCATTTGCATACAATTTCATATATATTGTAATATATATATGTACATATATGTATGCATGTAGTTGTGGATATTAATTTTCCATTTCCCACGGGCATCGCGTCGTTTACGCCTCACACCTTCTAAATGATTTTACATTGTTTATATTGTATTTATGCATTATTATATTGCTGTTGTTGTTGTTGTTGTTGTTGCATTCTGCTTATCACACATTATATAATCGTTGCCTTTTATGTTCGCGGATAATTAAACCAACATAATTAATAATTGATAATTGCATATGAATATTTATGCGTCGTGGGTATAAAAAATATATACCTATATATGTAGGTATGAAGGCAGTCAGTCAGTTGAATGGTGAACGAAAAAATTACAAAAAAAAATTACAAAAAAAAATTACAAAAAAAAATTACAAAAAAAAATTATCTAAAAAATATTGATGCTAAGGAAAAAGTATTTATATACACTTTGCATCCTTATGGAAATAAAAATATTTTTAGAAGCCAGAGAGAGAAGTTTTATATTAATTTCATTTATTTTTATTTAATTAATTAATTATTCACTCATTGAACTCAGTAGCAGAATCAAAAAAGATTACCTAAGTTCGCAGCCCCTACCATAGCTAAATAAGGCAGCCCATTTCCGGTTCATGCTTCCGAAAGCCTACTGATCGGTTATTATGGCTTAAGTCTATATATGTATGTATATAGTACATACGAGTCTAGGAAATACTTTTCCTAGATCCATCCCATACATAGATTTTTTGTTCATTTTCCGTAATGCTTTAACAAAATCTGCTTCATCAGCTCATGGTGGAATATAGATCTCCATACGTGCTGAGTTATTCGCTCAAATTGTAAGTGAAGCTCTTTCCTGAGCGTTCCTGGCGAATACGGTATTAACTTTGCTTCGAACTCATCAAAAGATACACCCGAATTGACCAACTGGTCAACCTCTCCTTTACCAAAAATATTTCTATCGCCTGAAACCCAGATTAAGGAGTCCTCGAGCTGACCTGCGACCGCTTCCTACGCTTGTTGACAACACTGTCGACGATAAGATCTTCAATACCAACTGACTATCCGAGTATTTAGTTACTTTTTCTAATCTCTCTTAGTTATTGATTTTAGCTTTACAGGCCTTTTCTATACCAAATTCCGAGAAAACTGCAGCTGAGTTTGGTAGACGCAAAGGGAGGGAGATCTTAAGATTCTAATAGTACACATAGGCATTCCTCTCCCCTACAATATATCTTTTTCATGCACGTCTAGTCAAGTCCAAATGTCTTATAAGGGGAACTTGTTGTAATTTTGTGAATGAAGGCATCAGACGGACATGATTTGATGGACCTCGTACTGTCCTTTTGCAATCCATTTAACTATCTCATGTTGTACTGTTTTTCATTTGGTGACCACCAAACCAGTACTTCTCTCCTAAATAGTCTACTAATAGCCATAGACATCGACATTCGACTTAAGGTCCCCAGTTTCTGCTAAGTATTCTCTTGCAAGTGTAGTAGGACACATTTGCTTTCATAGTACAAAATGTCATCTTTCTAACACCATCTAGCGGAACCCGATCGGACCTATACAACGCGAGATCTATTGGAAAATATAATGGATTTATTTTTACTACACCTAATATATGTACATGCCACATATGTTGAAGAATTAAACAGCACTTGTAAGACAGAAAAAGGAACCTTTAATCTTCTTTCTTGCTCAATCACACAAAAGTTCTCTGAAACTTTGCTGAAGTTCGTTCGGTAAGGCAGTTCTGGTACAATTAAATTTTCTGGGTAAAGTGGAACTTTAAAAAGGTCTGTTCGCGTACGGGTCCAGAATTTATTATGGTTTCTTGGAAATAATTGAAATGAATGGGTCTAGTAAGGACCATAAGACGAAATATCTCCAGTCATCCAACAAACAGTAGGAGCACTTACGGCTTGGCTACCACGTCACTGCGGACAGCCATAACCTCAACGTCGTAACGTCAAACTCTATTGGAGGCCTTCAGAAATATCTGTTTAGCCGGTCTTATGAATTTTCGAGAGAAAGGTTCTACGAAAATTGCAGCCGTTGGAACCATAGTACATAGAACATTCGAACAAACCGTCTTAAATTGATAAAAAAAAACTTAAAATCACGTTGGTCACGTTGGTCGAATTCAATCGGCCGACTGGGAGCCGAATTTTCTTAGTAAAACTTTGAAATTTTCTGTCGGAGGTTATACAAAAATGAGATCCTTCTTAGGACTCAGTAAGAGCAACACAAAAAAATCTCGTGAACCAAAAATTTAGAGCTCTCTATCCTCCAGTTTAATATCGCCCAAAAAATACTAATTTCTACCGAGATCTCATTCTCATTGTGTCAACTTATGTTACTTACTAAATCTTATATTCTACTAAAAATTTCATTTTCTTACTTTTATGTCAAATAATTTCCAACTTAACCCCACAAAATTCTAAACCTCCACCTACCAAAATCACGACAACAAATTAAAAATGCATTTAACTCATAATTTGTTTGTGTTGCTGACGCAAAACTTGACGCAGTTCATTATTTGACCAAATCCTTGGCCAAGCGAAAGGAAATTAAAGTTCAAAAGAAGAAACGCAGCAAAGTAACAGAAAACAAGTCATGAAAACCAGAGAAAAAAGACAAAAAAAAACAAAAGTTGGTTGTCAAAGATACGGAAGTTACAAGACATACAGATGCGGCTACATTTACTGCCCACACTGGAGAAGCCAAAAGCGGAACCCGAGCGGAGGAGCCAACAGTAAAGCCATTGCCTCCCCGCTGGTGGCGGTAGTGCTGGTGGCGGTGGTGGTGGTGGTGGCAACAGAGTGTGATAAATTCAGACAGATGAACAAACTTGGACGGCGAAGTGCAATTAAAATAATTCGGACAATGGTTTTAAACAAAAGAAGGACAAACAAGCGCAGGGTTAATAGGAGATGGAAAAACAGTAGCAGTGGCAACATAGAAAGAACTTGAGCTCGTTGTAATCGTAAAGTTGCAACAGTGAAAGCCACACCAACAGTAACGCCAGCACCAGCAAATAAATCTCATTGGCAAAGTATGGCAGAGAGATGAGAAATATTTGTGAAAGAATTTCGCTGTTGGACGGTCAAAGGGACCCGAGGTGGGTGAGTGATGCGGTGCAACAACGTAGAACAAAGAAACTATGCGAAGGATTGTCGAATGACCAGTGCGCATAAAATTCTAAGAGGAAGAAGAAATAAGAATAAAAATAAGAATAATAAAAATAAAAATAAAAATAATAAAAATAAAAAATAAAAATACAAAAATGAAATAAAAATTGAAACTGAAGCGGAGGAAAGCTTGGGCTTATGGATAAACTTTATGAACAGAAATAGTTTACGAACAAAAGCACCAACAACACCACACTGCGAAGCAACAGGAGCGGTGTCGTAATGCCACAAACCCTTTGCAAACCACTGCATAGGGTTAAGAAATCTGTAAGATGTACGGCCGCGTAGTCAAGAAAATAATAGTTTAAGTTTCGCACCGACGAACGGAAGAGGGCATCAAGTTGTGGCAAAAGTTCAGTATGTTTCGTTGAATCAGTGATAAACCAATGGCGCAAATCACTGTTGCCATGGTAACGCAGGTCAGGCCACCACAGAAATCCAGCTACATAGCGGACCGAGCAACAAGATAAGTCAAATTGTGGGGTCAAGAAAACCGCTGTAACCGCAATTGAAGTAGTCTAGTGCAAGGAGAAAAAAAACGTACGAAAAAAATAAAGCGATAATGAAAAATAGTAAGGCTAGAGAAAAAATGTTGGCAGTAATAATGAACGACTAAGCCAAGTCGGCCATGCAACTCTGTGGTTAAAAGTAGTAGCAAGAAAACAGTATTAGTGAAATGTAATAAAAAGAAAAAGAAAATTCGTTTAACTTTTGCTAGAAGCTTTCACTTTTAAAAATATTATAAGCTTCAAAGTGAGAAATATGGATTTTCTTCAAACAAAAAAGCTAAAAAGTTGAAAGAGTGACGGCTGGATATGAGTCTTGTGCCGCAGCAGTAAATAATAAAAGTGATTAGCCGCTAAGAAAACTAGCTTAAAACGTCAGAGGTTACAATAACTTTTGAATTAAAAACTCTTTAGCGACGAGGAGCGAATTGTATGCGTGCTCTTTCACCTCTTATTGTTTTCTTCAATATTAAAATTAAAAAGCCACATAATAGAGAGCAACCTTGTCTGAAACCTCAGTTAATAGCGAATGGCTTGGAGACTGCTGACTGTTCTACCGATAGTATAACTCGTCAATAAACGAAGCAGGCGAAGAGTTAGCGCTGATGTGCTATTTCTTAAGGGTCTTTCTGTGTGGTTGAGATATGGCGAATTTTAAGGCGATCTACTAGGTCCGAAGGCACACTTATAGGGTTCGAGCATTTAGAACTTTATATGTGATATTGAAGAGGCTTATATCACTATAATTGGCATAAACTGTGGGATTCCCCAGTTCCCTCAAGCTACAGTTGTTTACCACGTTTCATTTCGATAACATGCTGCCAAAAAAAAAATGTCTCATACACCGTGCCGATTTATTATTCAAAAAAGTGGTGAACCTTTTCACCACAGCATGTACTGCTTGTAATGTCTTGAGATCGAACTCTCCGCATCACCAATGTAACCAAACAGAAAGGCTCGTGAATCGTCTTACTGCTATTGCTCTCATAATTCATCTCTCGTTAAAGATCTCAATGTTTATTTCTCGCATGAGCGTGTTTTATGTTCCTCATTGAGGTTACAAAAAGTGCGAAAGTGCAAAGTCAAAGTCTCCGCCACCGCCGTCGTTGTCATCGTCTTGGAAAAACAACGAAAAGCCGTTCGTTCGCTCACTCACGCAACCCTGTAATGCGCAGATAACTTGACTTAAGAAGTTTTAAAAAGAAGTACGAAAGTTTTGACTAGTAAATAAATAAATAAATAAATAAAACGCAATAATAATAAGACAAGAGAACTGGAAAGAAATGCGCGAGCAAAACAACACGTTAAATGATTTAAGTAAACTTGCAAGTTGCAACTCGCACTAAGCGCGGTAAACCAGTCGGACAAACAAACAGACAGACAGATAAAAAGACTGCGAAATAAGCGCAAGTTTGTGAGTGGCAAATAAACTAGTAGCGTGTTGACTGACTGACTGACTGACTGAGTGCTGGTTGTCAGGTGGATTTGGTGCGGTTTTGAGTTGTTTCTTATTTTATTTTTATTACTAAAATAAATAAAACTAAATATAATGAGAGAATGCGCAAACGTCTAATTCTTGCGAGTTTTGGTATTAATATTTTTTCTTCTCTTTCCTCCTCCAAACAGCTAGCAACACCCTTAAGCCTCAGGCTCTTTTTATTTACACAATTGAGGGGGTAGACAAATATTCTTAAACTAACTAGAAACAGGCTATGTGAGTGACTAGGAATAAGATAGGCACCAACCTAACAGAGTAAAAGTTCGGAAAAATTAATTACCAGCCTTTGCATCGGCACATGATCCAACTTCGAACCTCTATGAACCTCTATCTCGTTATAAAAAATTACTAATTTTTGTTACCTTCCATGTCATTTATTTTCTAGGGAGATAATTAAACAAAAATCCCCTCGGAGACTTTTCTCAACTGATTCGAATATTTTCTCAACTGATGCGAATATTTTCTGGAACGAACTCATAATCGACTCAGTAGAGCGAGTAGTTTCTCGACTCGCATTTTCTTCCAGCAAATTTTCTTTCTGCCTTACTTTTGGGTAGATTAATAACGACTGGAAAAGGACTCAAGTGTGATCGGAAATTTCATATATTGTTAGCTGAGAAGTAAGCGTAATAGTAAGCGTCCTTTCATCTATCATTCCATAAACTGTATATTTTTTGTAAATAAAAAATACTCCAAGCAAACTTCGGTGAACGCAACAATGTTGACAATGAAGTATTTTTCAATTATTATTCGTAAATAACAAAATATCAACAGTGAGTGTAATAAAACTACGACCACCAAGCAAGAACTTACCATTGTGCTGATTAAAAAAAAAACAACAAAAAAGAAAACAAATACAAAACATAATATACAGTACCATAGATACCCAGTAAACAAAGTATTGGGTGCCTATATTAAGAGCTGTTTATAAAATGCTCTACCTGGTGGGGTAGATTCCACTGATTCTTTAGTCTACTTCCTGGAAGTCGAAGTGGAATGTATCACTCATAACATTTTTTTCTTTTTACATTTTTATTTCTCTAATTCCAAGTGATTCCAAACGCCTTCCCATAGATAAGCATAGAGAAAAGGAGAGACAAAAGATACTATAGTAGCTTTTCACCTTCCATTATTTTGTCCTGAATTTATATATAAAAATAGTTTTTCTTCTAATTCATAACGCATTTTGTCGAAACCACGTCAATTATGTCCAATAAGCAAGCCACAAATTTTAGAGTGTTTTCAGTGAGAACTGATGGTATAATAACTTGTCTAGAAGTAATTCCAAACCTACTTCTTGTAGAATGACTAAGATAAGGAAAGGTTTTTCGACTGTTTTTTGTATATACGAATGTTCAAATGTAGTTATTCCCTCCACATTTTGTCAAAATTAAGTCATTGAGTACCAAAAACCCAGCAAAAAATGTTGAAAGGCTTCTTTTGAGTATAGATGATAAAATACCTTGAGTGGAAATGAGTATTATGCATCTTTAAACTACTACCAAGAAGTCGAAATGGAATGCATATGATTCAGTTTTTTTCTTGCGGAATACGTGTATCAACATTTCAAAAATCCTATGTAATCACTTAACAACTGATTCTAAACTACCTTCCCAAGGAATGGCTTAACGAGTGAAAGGTATATTACATATATTTATTTCACCTTCTGTTTCTTTTTAAGGTACAAATACTCATATGTACTTACCATATACATGTATGGATTGGTGTACACAATATGTAAATAATAATATATTTATGTATAAAATTGGCAACAAGTTATTGTACAATGCCGCAATATTCTCAACGTCACTAGCATTTCGTGGTCGATGGTCAGCAAAGAGCGCTGTTGTTGTATTGTTGTAATACAACAATAATTGGTGTGTGCACCATACTGACTGACGTCAAACAGAGTGATTCGTGCATTAAATTAAAATAAATAAAGTATTTTCAATTTACAAAAGCCGCAGCTGCAAGGCAACCTACATAAATAAAAATAATTTGAGGGAATTGTATTTTTAGGAAAAAAATATATATAAAATTAAATGCAAGCGTTAAAACAAATCATAAAATTGTTTAAATTCAATTAAATATCAAAAAAAGTAAAAAATCAAAATTTGTTAAATATGTAAGTATATTTATTGAATTTTTTGTAACCAATTTGGTTATACATATATACATTATTTTTATATGCATTTATATATAAATATTATTAAAATAATTATCTTAGTATTAGATACTTCCAAAACTGCTTTAAGGCACTTAAGTTCTTAATAGCACTAAAAAAGAGTAAGTAAGTTATTCCGCACTCCCTCCTCACGTCCAACCCAAGTACGCCTCCACTGATGCGTACATGCCGTCACTGAACTCCTCATCGTCTTCATTAAATATATCACCTTCGTCAACTTTGCCCAAATCATCTATGAATATTACTTTTTTTTCAATAATAAAATATATAAAATTAAAATTAATTTAATAAAAATCCATTCTTTTTTTTTCTACAAAAATATACAACAGCAACATTACAGCCATCCATAATAAATAAAATACACCAAAATAAACAATTTTATGGACAAAAATATTAAACACAGTGAGTACAGTGAGAATAGTAAGTACACAACATCGATAGCAAATACAGTGTGTACAGTTTGTGTATGCTCATAAGCGGTGTGTGTGTCTATTTGTATGTAAAGTGGTGCAGTGTGTACGACACAGTTACAGAGAGCACAAATACTAAAGTTGTTTACTTGCACTGTCGGGTCTCTGTTGTGGTAGCGGTAATTTCAGATCACGATGTGGCGGATAGTTTATATTCGCCGGCAGGTGGGGCTGATAGACGATCGTGGGCAGGCTGTGTTAAAGAGATTTTTTAAAATGAAATTTTCACTTACTTTATGTTAAGTTTTTTTAAAGTAATTTTTATTTGATCTCACCTAGTTCTATTGACACTTTTTGCTTCCTTAACGGCAGCTGAGATATTTTCTTTTTCTCTTTTATTAATCGCCTCTGTATTGACTGCTTCTAGTATGGGCGTCAAGTTGGACTCTTCTTCATTTTCATTCACTTTTCTACGACGATCTTCCATATATTGTCGGATGAAGAGATCTAATTTGTCCTCAATATCGTTGACCTAAAAAATATATTAAATAAATCGAAAAAGTTATATAAATATTAATAGAATAAAGCTATTAAAAGAGAATTAAATCCAATTAAAGGAAAAAGTGAAATAAAATAAATATTTAAAACAAAAAATAAAAAAAATTAAATAAACTAAAATGAAATAAAACTAATTAAAATATATAATATTAAATAAAATAAAATAAAATAGTGAAATAAAATAAAATAAAATAAAGTAAAATTAAATAAAATAAAATTAAATTAAATAAATTAAAATAAAATAATAAATTAAATACAGTTAAATTCAGTTAAATAAATAAAATAAAATAAATCAAAATAAAATAATATAAAATAAAATAAAATAAAGTAAAAAAATAAAATAAAATAAAATAAAATACGAAAAATAAAATAAAATGAAATTATATAAAATAATATAATATATGTAAAATAAATTAAAATAAAACAAAATAAAATAAAAATTAAAATAAAACAAAATAAAATAAAAAAAAAAAAAATAAAGTAAAATAAAGTAAAATAAAATAAAATAAAATACGTAAAATAAAATAAAATACAATAAAATAAATTAAAATAAAAAAAGAAATTAAAAAATTAAATGAAATGAAATGAAATAAAATAAAATAAATGAAAATAAAATTAAATTAAAATATAAGATAAAAGAAAATAAAATAATATAAAACAAAATTAAAAAGATAAAATAAAATAAAATGAAATAAAATAAAATAAAATAGAATAAAGTAAAGTAAAATAAAATATAATAAAATAAAATAAAGTAAAAATAAATAAAATTAAATTAAATTAAATAATTAAAATAAAATGAAAAGAATCAAAATTGATTAAATGAAATTAAATAAAATCGAAAATTAAATAAAATCAAATAAAACAACGCTTCGAAGCGAGAACTTCGTTAGGTACAAACTTAAGCTTAATTTGTAGTTTTCACCAAAAACCCAATTGAAATTCAGATATTATCCTTCATTTCAAACACACTTACCTGTCGCTCCATCTTCACTACTCTGGAGGCCAAACAGATCTTCGAAGCATCTTTAATTTTCGGAGCACGCTTACCGCCCAAAATGAGATCCAATCTGCGAAAAGAAAGCAAAAAATTATATGAAAGGCTCTCGTAGTCCTTAGATTCATCATTTTTCTTACCTCGCATGTATGTTTTTCACACGCATCAAAAGATCGGCATGACCCGCAGCATATTGTTCCAGAACATCCTTTACATCGTAGGGTTTCAGTGCTTCCTTGAACTTACGACGAGCGACCATAAACTTAAGCTGGGTTTCAAAACAAGACAAGAAGATAATACTTTAAACATTTAGAAATAGAAAAAAAATATTTTAAGTCGAGACTTCCAGAAAAAAAGAAAAAGGAAAAAAACATCATAAAGTTACCGAATACTTGAATATCCCTGAAAGCATATGGTATACTATTCTAAGCTTACCATTCTTATAAATCTGATCGCTATTTTATGCTTTTTCATAAGCGTATTATGTTTGGGTGTATAATCTTCATCTGAAAAATAGAAGAAATATTGAATTTCAAATGCTTTAAGAGACTAAAAAAATTAACCTTGACTTTCTGCAGCTTTGTCGTTGAAAACCGATAAATAACGACCCGATTTGGCCGATTCAATGTGTAAAATATCCGCAGGAGAGTGAATGGTTTGACTGCGACGACGGCGGCTGGGCAAACGACGTAAAGGACTCTGAACTTTGAAGCTGGAGGGAAAGAAAAATTATGCTAAATTTAGAGAATTCAGAATTTTGACGAAAAATTTAGCTAATTAACGTTCTTTCAATGGGATACTGAGTACTGAATACTACATACTAATACTTTACTTTGATTTTAACAGTGAACAGCTGATACTGTCAAACTTCCTCCATCACTATACACAAAATATAAGAGCGAGAGAGAAGAGCAGAATATAAATTACACTCACGAGCTAGTTGGACTGGGCATCTGTATGGGTATTTCGTGTATCTTCCATGTGGCCACCGCTGTGGAATTCTCATCCGCTGCATAATAACGCCAGGCAGATTGTATTAAGGTAGCCGCTGGCTGATAACGACTTATCATATGTTTTTGACGCTGCTGTTGTTGAACTTTCAAGGCGAAACCGCTACCCAAGATGCCCTAAAACCGAGGAGTATTAATCTTTAGGCTAAAACAAAAATAATTCCTTCCAACTTACCGCAGGTAATGCAAAGAATGAGTAACTCAACAGTGTGACGATTGCGCCAATAACTTTACCCTGCCAAGTTACAGGCACGGCATCGCCATAACCAATAGTGCACATTGTTATCTGAAAAAAAAACAGAAGAAAGATTAAAGATTCTATAGGTTCTAAATATGTATTTTGGCAAGCTTTTCACAACTTACCACACCCCACCATAAAGCTTTCGCGAAATTACTAAATTGCTCATTAACTTCGCGCTCGACTAAATAAACTAGAAAAGCGGAGAACGTTAAGCCGAGAAAGCCGATGTAAACCGAAGTAATTAGTTCCTGAAAGTAGAAGAAAATACGTTGGATGGTTGAGAAATCTGCGCTAAAATTTTCGTCGACCTTCTCTCACCTGCCTGTGCGCATAGACCACACTACCCAAAAGTTTCCAGCTACCACCACGTCGATCCATACGCAACATGCGTAAAATTTGAAAGAATCTCAAAGCGCGCAAAGTGCTTGTGGCAAATACGCGACGTGGTGCGCCCTGCGCCAGAGCCACGACGGAAGCGGCAATGGTTATAAGGTCTGTAAAGAAACCAATTCAAATTTTCGATTAAAATCCATCAAACAGGAGAATACATCAGACCAAACCTATTAAGCAGAATGTGGATGTCATAAATTTAAAACGACCCAGCAGACCCTGATAACGCGAACGTACACCCGCCGCCCAGAGACTGTAAGAAAATTTTGAGAATACACGTATAGTGAAAATAATCTCACATAATGCCAACTTAACTACCTACCGCACAATGAATTCCAGCGTTAACCAAAGCACCACCAACACCTCCATGCGGTATAGAGAGAATGCAGCCTCATGTTCATAGACAGGAATTGTGGTGAAGATACTTAACACTAAACAGGTGAAAACCAGTAGAAAACTATGAAGGAAGCAAGTGAGTTATAAGTTTACTCAGTCAATATTTAAAGTGTAAACAATAACTTACACCATAATGTGATAGGAGATCGCAAATACTCCACGTGGTCGCTCCAAAAAGTTATAGATACGTCCCTGTATGCGTCGGTAACGTGCATCGCGTCGATGTGAACCGCGTGTGTAGTTTATGGATTTGCCCAATAGCGACATTCGAGGTATAACAAGACGCTTCGATGGTGGCCGATATTTTTTCTTACATAATCTGTGGAGAGATTGATGGTGGCTGTTATAAGTAAGAGCTTAAAGTTAAAAAGAACAAAAATTATAGTTGAATATAATAGCTTAAGCTCTAAGGTAGGAGATCGTTAGAAAGAAAAAATCGTGATCGAAAGTCGGCAAAAACATATGTCGGAGTCCAGGTGTTTTTAGGACGTTTTCTAGATGATCTTGTTATAAGGCATCATAAAACTCGACTTAAGTTGATATACACTGAATCATTCTCTCAAAAGATCAATTTCTATAAATGTTTTAGTAAATGAGAAAAAGTACTGGTTTTAGGTCGAGCAATTCGGGGTTCCTTAGAGTTCTAAAATGCTGATATATAATAAACCTTACAAGATGCTGTCAGACAATAAAGTGACTTCTTATGATTAATCACTTAATGTGATGACTAAGCAGTTTTCTCTCCACCTTGTAACACTTCCCTTAAACCTTAAATTACTTCCTTTGTGAATATATCGCACTTTGAATGAGTCGATTAAGTCTGGACACATCACTGCAACTTTTAGGCACGTGAGTGAAATAATTACAACAAGGTTATGTATTGCTTAGTTTTATCAACTCCACACATTAGTTCGACTGGCGAGTGGGAAGTTTTAGGATTCTTAGCAGCCCGTTCGGTAGTCAGTAAGCCTTCAACCTAACCTAACCTTCTGTTAATTAAAAAAAAGTTTTAGCTGATCATACGGTTATTTTCTATAGAAGGATTGAACTAATCAGCGAGTTCGTACTTGATCTAGAATCCTCAGGTTATACACCTATATATCTAAGGGTCTTAGATTACTGAAACTCAGTGAAGAGGCCTTCCTTTGCAGGACCTTACGAGTGTATTTCCAACATGAAATAAAAGCTCCTCATAAACATCCATCAGCCGTTCGGAGGCGGCTTAGAATAAACTCTAGGTCATTCAATTTAGGTATTGGGGAAAATTTCTATATCGTTTACAATGATATAAATATTCTTGTAAGAGACCAATTTTTTTTAAGAAATTAATGAAAGAGCTTAAAGTATCCAGCCAGTCTATCGATCTTTTCGATCTAGCCGCTCTTGTATTACACAAGCTTCTCTCTTTAACCGGCTCGTTGAACAAAGCTTTGCATATGTGTATTCAAAGTCCTTCTAAGGTCAAAATATCGAAAAACTTTTTTTCAAAAAACCTTTTCACACCACAATTCCTTTCATATATCAATTTAGACACAATTTCCGATTAAAAACTTCATTTCGGTATTGAGAGCCAAATATCGCAATAAACTCGCTTCAGAGACGATTCAAGTCCTTTGAGTTTATAATTTTTTTTTAATTGTTTGGTAAAAAAACTTGCCCAAATTTGAAGTCCTTCTCATAAAATTTGAAGGATTCGTTATTCTCATCCATATAATCATTCATTTTGGACATTTTTTGCACTTTATTTTCAACTTATACACTTTAAAAGTTTCTTTTGTTGTTTTTTTTATTATAACTATTTTTATTATACTATTTTGTTATTATTTTTTATGTAATATTATTATTTAATTATTGTTATTATTATTCATTTTGTTATTTTATAATGATTATTTTTTTTCTTTTTCTTTTTATATTGTTGTATTACTTTTTTATTATCAATTAAATTTTTTAATTATTACTATTATTATTTTTTTTTTAAGATTTTTGTTATTATATTTTTTATTTATTTATTTATATATATATTTTTTTTACAAGAAAAATTGTTGTCACAACTTTTTTTCCGAATTTATTGTGCCTTTTTGCTCCTTTTAAGTAGCAAGACAATATTTTTATACAAAATATATTTTTCCACAAACTATATAAATTTTTTTTTTAAATAGTAAAAACTACAAAACTTCTTTCTCTCAACTGTCTTCAGTCTTCATTCAAGTTCAATAGTAAAATGAACCACTTGAAGGTTGCCGTCACACTTACCCCATCACCGAGGGCCTAGCCCTCAGACGCATTCTTCGTGTTCTTCTTCTTCTTCTTCTTCTTTCACACACCTTACTACCTTATTAGCCGTCATAATATGATAATATGCTATTGATATGTCTACTTAGTGTTTTAACAGTGTGCTCTTTTATGACCCCACCAAACCCGTTCAGAGCCCGTCAAATAGATAATTTTCATTTATTTACGCAGATCAGTGAATATGACATTAAAATGTTAAATTGAAAGTAAGTAAGCATTTTGTTATATACAAAAAAAAAAGTCAATTTGTTTTTATCTATTTATGCAGACAGTTTAATTTGTTTTTATTTTCTTTTTTTTCTTCATTTTATTACTTAAATATTTATATTGCAAAAAGTAGGCGAGTTCTTTATTGAAATGTGGTAAAAGCAGGGTTTGGTGTTGATTTCGAAAAAATTCCATTTTTTGACAAATTAAATACATTTATAAATTTCTTTGCTCATCTGCTTGCATTCTCGATATGTAGTTGTTTGTTACGTTTTTTGTTGTTGGCATTGATAAATTTTTATTAATATTACTATAGTTGTTTTTTTTTCTTGCATTATTCGGTCAAACAGATAGCGAGCTGTCAACGCTTTTTGTATGTTAAACATATGAAATATTTAATTTTTAAATCATTTGGTGACAGCGATGATACAACTTTTCAAAATTTAAACTGAAATTTTAATCGCTCGATGACAATGATGCGTGGCTAGTTAGTCTGTGGCTAATGAGTGGGGTAGGGTAAGGCCTAGAACAAATAATGCTTGATTGACATAATCGATGAAAATTTTCATTGAGAAATGAAAATATAAATATTGAATTTTTTACATTTTTATAAAACTAAAGTGAGATAAATACAATTAAAATAATTTTTATTATTTTTAGAAAAAGCTCCAAAAATACAAAATAGAATAAGTAAATATAAAATAAAATTAAGGAATAATGAGAGAAACTAAAGGGTTCCGAAAATAATCATAAATTAAATGCATTTAAAATTATTTATTTCATGAAATTCCTTTCTTATTGTAAAGTTTGAACCTTGGCATTATATGTGAAACACTGCATCATCTCAGCCATAACACGGCCTTTCGGGAAGCCCCACAAAAAAATCCAACGATGTCAAATAGCACGATCTTGATGGCCAATTGACATCGCCAAGACAAGAGATTAAGCGACCTGGGAATTCCTTAGCCAATAAAATTGCAAAAAAAAAAACAGTAATGAGGTTTGTAGTAACCAAACAAGATTTAAGAAAATACAAGGAACCAGAATTAAATAAAAAATTAAATCAAAGACTTCCTAATAAAAATGGTTGGAAAACATAAATATAAAATTAAAATTAAAAAATAAAATAAAAGATAACTGAAAAAATTAATGGAATAATTATAAATATGCAAATTAAAATTAAAATAAGTACGAGTATCAATTTTAAAAATTTCTGCCAAAAGAGGAATTCAAGAAAATAAAAATAAATAATGTACAATGAAAATTTTAGTCAGAAGTGCGACTCAAAAACCAGAATAATCACAAAGATAGTCAGAAGTAGGAGTATAAAAAATATATATACTTATACAAATAAGAACAAAATGACAACAAAAAGAATAAAAAAAACTTTTCAGAACTGGGGTACGAAAAAACAAAAAAAAAAATTAAATGAAAAAAATTTAAAAAATTCGCAAAAAATAAAAAACGAAACAATTTAACCTTAAATTAAAAATATTAAAAAAAAATTAAATTCATTTAAATATTAATAAAGATTAAGAAATATTTTCACATATAAAAATAATATATTCAATTAAAAAAATGTAAATAAAGAATTGTCGGAAGTGGAATACGAAAAAATATATTTGTACTTGTTTATGTATAAAAAATAAAAAAAAAATCTCTTCAAAAGTTTGCATTATAAAAAAATGTTCAAATAAAGCACAACTAAAAAAAAGGAAAATTAAAGAATAATAAAAAAGGTAAAGACTAAAATAAATAATACTTTTATGTATAAAAAATTAAAATATAACTAACTTTCTATTAAAATAAAAATAAATGAAAAATTATCATAAGTGGAATACGAAAAAAAAATATATATAAATTAAAAAAAACAATCTCTTCAAAAGTTTGAATTAAAAAAAAATTTTCCAATAAAAAATAATTTAAAAATAAAAATGAAAAAAAATTCTTGTCAGAAGTGGGATTCGAACCCACGCCCTCAGAGAGGACCAGAACGCTCTATACGAATAACCCACTATTTTAGTAGTAGGTAAGTTTGCACTTGAGTCTGGCGCCTTAGACCGCTCGGCCATCCTGACACTTGCCAACCCAACGACAAAGAGCACACTTATATTCAGTGTTAATGTTTTCAATGATATAGTATGGTTTTGTTATTTTTTTTGTATTTTTTTTTTGTATTTTTTTTTGTCCATACAGACAATTGTAGCTGCTGAAAAATGACTCATAAATATGCAATAATAATATTTGGCAGCTACAATAACAATAAAATTAAGAATAAGCAAGCTTATATGATCAAATTAAAATATCTTAATTATACAATTAAATATATAATTCTGTATGTATGTAAAGTAATTAAGTTATTTGGCAAACAAAAGTGTATGAAAATAGTTTTGAAATATGTAGTATATTAAATATGAATTAAATTATGTATTATTTTAGAATTTTGTAAATATTTATAAAATACTTAATATAAAAATTTTATTATTAAATTATGAACAGTGACACTTTGGCTTTATTTCATTAAAGAGATTTATATTGAAATATTCGTTTTTTATTATTTCTCAAAATTTATAAAATAATTTAAAAACTACATATAAAATATCTACTAATGAAAATAATTTTGAATATTTTTTTTGTATATTGCAGAATTTTTTCTTTAATATTACTTAATATATTTGACATATTCTTCGGCCGAAAATCGCTTTAGCGGTTACAAAGCCATTTACGAGTATATACATATATATATTTAACATATTTTATATATTTATATTTTTTTAACTATTTTTACTCTTTTGTTAATTTTTTAAGTAATTTTTATACAATTTTTATATATGTAGGAATATACACGTATATATATTTTTTTTATTATTATTTTTGATGCTGAAAAACTTTTTATGTCTAATAATATTAATATTTGTATATTTTTTTAACTAAAGGACGGGCATACACGTATGAGACTAAATCATTTTTTACAGCCTACTACATGCCATTTCATCTCAATTTGAGCTATGGGTTATATAAATAAAGTAAACCAATCACCTTAAGATGTCTGTTTTTATCGAGTTTACTCCCATCTTCAGTTCATCTCGCCACCAATTTTATCCTATTCTGCTTAGACTAATAAATTTCACCCGAAAAGAAAAAACTTTTTGATTGATTCGCTCAGCAGAAATATCTAATTGAAAACCGAACACAAAAAAAGAAAAAAATCATTTATCGATTGATTTTATATGCCGCAAATGACCTTAGTAAAAGATTTAGCAGCCAATTATTTTCTCATAAATAAATATATAAATAAATGTACTTGTAAATTTATGCAGCTAATAAAACACTTTGAATAATGCCGTAAATCTTGCACCCAGCATGAAGCCAGATTGCTCCAGCCATATAATGGGTTAACGTTGCCCACTTGAGAGAAATTCGTCTATTTTTTCTTTTTTATATTTTTTGATGTACGCAAAACCAATTGTTTCAAATATTTTGCGAGAAAATACTATAATACAAATATATTTGGAATTTCTCGAAAAAAAATTCAAATTTTTATATATAATATCTAATGTATTTAAATTGTCACTCTTATACTGTGGCAAACGGCTCTCAGTGGCTAACAAACGACTAGACGAGCATATTGAAATGATTGGGCGTGTGTGGGTGTGTACGTTTACACGTATATAGTAGTGTGTGTAGTGGCATAGTTGTCTGACGTGTGGAGACAGCAGATTATCGTGCTTTCTTCGGGGTATAAAATGTGCGACGGAAATGTTTTAAACACATTTACTTGACAATTTAAATAAATAGGTGTACAAGTTATTTTAATTGGAATTAACAGTAAAAAAATAATAAATAAAAATAAAAAAGATGAAATTAAAAACTTACAAGAAGCGTAAATTTTGAGTTGAGACAATTGTTTGAAGTTAGCAAAAAAATAAATAAAATGAAATTTTGTGGAAATTTAATGAAGTTTCATAGAAAATTTTCTTTTTGTAAAAGAAAAATTATATTAAAAATTAGCTTTATTACTATTATTTGACACAATTATTTAAAAAAAATTGTTTTTCACACAAAGATTTAAGTAGTCTTTGCGTAGAAAAATATTGAAAATATGTTAATATTCCTCTTGATTCGAAATAATTAAATTTAGCACGGCTCATGGTGAAAAGTTAAGAAAAAGTTTAAATTTTATATAATAAAAGTGAAATTAAATCTTAACATAATACAAAAAAAATATTATAAATAACTTTCATTTGAATTTTATGTTGATTAATAAAGTTGAAATTGAATTAATTTTTTGAAAAACGTAAATAAAAATTAAAAGAAAATTAAAAACTATTTCCATTAATAATAAATTTAATAATAATTTTTAATTAATATTAATTTTTTAATAAATTATTATATATTTAAAATGAAAATTAAGAAAAATAACATCAATAAATACTAATATCCATTTTTCAAAAATTTCGAAAACAATTTTGCATTAAAATAATAAATTGAGTAATTTACAAAAGCATTTGAAAAGAAATTTAACAAAATTTTTCCACAACATTTATATTCTCAAATTGAAGATATTTTACGCCCGATTTTAATTTTACATTTTATTTTCTTAGACGAAGAAAGAAATTTGTTTGATATAATAGATTTTATCAAATCAAAATATTCCAAGTTTCAAAAATTTTACAGCAATTTTATTGTAAAAAAAAATGTATAACATATTATTTCAGAGTAATTTCATTAAAAAAAACAATTTTTCGCTCGAATGTTTTTTCAAAATTTTTCAGAAGTATTTAAAAATTAATTAATTTTTTTCCATTAAATTATTTATCCAAATATGTAATGTTTTCATATTATTTTTATCCATTTTTTTTGTCAATTTGCAACAATATTGCATTAAAAATTTGTTTAAGGAAAGATTTTAGAAATCAAATTAATTTAAAATTATGTGAAAAAAAAAAATTATATTTAAAAAATTACCCGTTTGAATTTTTTTTTGTAGAATTTTGTGGTTGATATTTAATAAATTTTTTACTAATCTTTTCTATGTAAACAAAAACCTGAGTTTTATTAGTTTAATTAATGTTTTACCACACTAAAAATAATTTTTTTTTCCAAAATTTTAAGAAAATTTATGAAAAATATTAAACATTTTGGCGAAAAAAAATAAATTAAATTAAAATAAAATTTATACATACATGTGAACATTCAATATGTTGGTTTTTTCTTATTTATTATGTCCATTTCTAGTTGACCGGCCTCCTAAGGCCAACTATAATCAAAGCAGAACCATCTTAAATACTAATTTACCTTACTAATAATATCTTAATCAAAATGCTTACTCACCACTTAAGATTCGGTTGATAAACACAATACTTGGTACTGTTAAGAAAACGTATTTTGTGGATTTTTCGCGCCAATATTTTTTTAATCTTCAACAACCATCAAACACAATGCC